>JASVEL010011250.1:0-53401 GCA_032618575.1 Nicotiana noctiflora
TGCTCTCTTTCTTCTTCAAGATCTTTGATAATCTTGTTACTCTTGACTGTGGCCGAGATTACTTTCTTTCTAAGCTGAGCTATTTCAACATCATGCTTGTCTTGTAGCTGCCGAACCAACTTGGCTCTTTCATCGGCGTCTCTGCCCATTTGCTTCCGAGCCTTGACTAACTCCTTTTCAGCTACGTCCAAATCAAAGCTATAGTCATTTACTTTCCGCCGGAGAATCTCAATTAACTTTTCATCTCGGGCTGAACGAACTGGGGTCTCGGATGCAATTTTCATTTGAGCTATTTGAGCCTTCAACATATCATTTTCTTTTTTCAACTGTTTCTTTTCCACTTCATCGGATGCTGCTTGTAAGCCGCTTTCGAAATGAAGATTTCTCAGTTTATCTTCCAACAGACTGATTTTGGCCTTATATTCTTTTTCCTTGGCCGCCCATTTCTGATTTTCCTCGGATTGCTCTATCAGGTCTTGCAAGTGAGGTCTCTTTGAAAGACGTTCGTGTTCAACCCTCGTCGGTACCATGTGGAATATCCAGGTGATATCTCCCCCTTTGCCCTATTCGGCACACAAGTATCAATCTTCAAATTTTTGGCACTCATTCCAGATTTGCCGGATCTTTGCTTCCGGGAATTGCCCGTCCGGACCAATCTCCACAGCTTGCACACTGAGATCCCCATCTCTTGGAATAATCTGACACCGACCCAACTGTCGCAGGGCTCTGTATGGGGCATAGGGTTGTATACTCTTCAAACCCATGATCAAAAACGGCGATCCCTCCGTTGGCATGTATATCACCTCGTCAAGAGGTAACCAATCATACGTCCAATCGATTTGACCGTCAGTTAGTGATCGAAGATACACAATCCAACCTTGGACTCCTTCTGGCAACTTTACTTCCTTTGTCCTCACATTGAACTCTTCCAAACTTGTCCGATCGGCCGAACCATAGCTTGAGTACGAAGGATGGTGGCATAGATGCTCGATTAGCCAGATTTGCAATATCAAGTTACACCCCTCGAAGAAGCTAGCCCCTGCTTTGCACGCAGTCAGAGCACGATAGATATCCGCAACAATCATCGGGGCCAGAGTACAGTTTTCTTGTACTATCAGTGTGGAAGCTAACCCGGCGACTTTTATATTGATATGTCCATCTTTCCTCGGGAATACAACAACTCCAAGAAATGCCACCAAAAATGCGAACCTCCGGTGTTCTTCCCATTTCGCTCGGTTGGACTTGCAACATAGCTTGTTGGTAAGATCATTGAAACCCCCAACATGTCCAAACCTATTGTAGATGAAGCTTAAAGAACAAAACCCGTTGGCCAGATCTTCATTATGAACGTTCCGGGAAATTTTCAAAGAGTCGAGGAAGCGATCTACTGTCACCGTCCTCGGAGATACCGGGTATTTTCCTTTCAGCGGAACCTCGGTCTTCCCAATGTAAAAGGCAATCTCCTCCAAAGTTGGGGTAAGTTTAAAATCTGGGAAATGAAATACGTTGTGTGCCGAATCCCAAAACGTGACCAACGCTCTAACCACATCACCTCGAGGAACTATTTCGAGTAACCCCGTAAGGCCTTTCAAGTACTTTTTGACCCAGTCTTGACCATCGGATCTCATGTCCTGCCACCATAATCTCAGCTCCAAAGGGATTTTATTTAGGGAAAATTGTTCATTCATCATCGTGCTCGTCCCGCACATTTATTAAGGTGATTTTATTTAGAAAAGGAAAAATCTTTTTCAATGCAAGTTTTCAATTTTTGAATGAAAGAAAAGAAAAATGATTTTTCGAAGTGGCCATTTTTGCAAAAACAGCCTTCCGTCGTCCTTTCGGAACATTCGGCAATTTCCAAAAATAGCAATCACCTCGATTATTTGAAAAGAAAATCTTTTTGGTCTTTTTCTAAAAGTGTGGTTGGACCCGTTTAAGGGTTGCCTACGTATCCCACCTAATGGCGAGAATCAAACCTGCGTAGTTCGGTCAGATTATTTGACCAATTATTTTAAAAAAAAAAAAATGTTCCACCTATTTTTTTTCAAATTTTCAAAATTTCCATGTACCTATTTTCTACAAATCATTATTTTACTCGCTCTCTTTTCCTTTTTCAACAATTTTTCCAATCTCGGGATTTCAGCCGGTCCGCATAACGATCAAGGACAATAAAATGCAACACATAGCATGCTCGGTCTTTTCAATACCGGGTCACCTGTCCTAGACGGACCCAACCCCCTGTGTTGAGTCCCCTAAGTCAAATATGATGCAAATAATCGTCCTAGACCTATGTTCAAAATCTTACGGTTTCATAGATTGCTAGACCGTGTACCCGAGCGGACAACTCGAATCGAGGAGGGGGCTATGTACCGGTGACCCGCGGAGTCAATCGGCTTTGTAACTTATCCGGCCTCTGTTTTCTTAATTTAAGGTGACTTTAACAGAAAGGGGAGTCTCAACCAGTAAGCACATCCCCGGGGGTGAAGAGAGAAAGGTTTTCGGCACAATTTTATATACAATCCACATAATATCAAAGCTATAAAGCACATAGCATGTTGTTCAAATCATATAATGAAGTCAAACAATAACGCGAACGGAAATTCTAAGGAGCTCGAGTTCTTAAACCCTGAAACCGAAGTTTGGGGTTGGGATCCCCAGCAGAGTCGCTAGAGCTGTCACACCTCCCTTTTTACTACCACTTGCTTAAAGCGTATAAATACACTTGTAGGGTATACCCCGACGCTCAATTACCCGAAACGGATAAAATAACGTAAGGGAAGGAGTTTTTCCAATTTAAGGACAATCGGTTCGGGATTTTATTAGAGATTAATCATAGTCGCCACTTGGGAATGACAATGGTGTCCCAAGTCACCGGTTAATCCCGAATCCGAGGAATTTTGACTCTTATAAATGTCTGCGAAGCAGAGGTCCGGATAAGGAACTCTGTTAACCCGGGAGAAGGTGTTAGGCACTCCCGGATTCCGTGATTTTAGCACGGTCGCTCCACTGTCGTTCTTGACTTTTGTTTGACTCAATTATAAATTTTAACAACATAATGTGCTTTTACGTTAAATATCATTTTTAGGAATTTGCGGTATCGCGAAAACACGCCTCGAGTCATACCGCAACCAGTACGCCTATGACTTTTGGTGTATTTCAACTTTACCGAGATTTGGATTTGAGTCGCACCAAGTGCACACTCGTTCATAGGAAGGTATATTAAAATCGTGCCCTAAAGTAACGTCTATCGGCTTTTAAATCTTTTGGGAGAAGCTATGGAATTGGCTATTAGCTTTCCCAGGTCTATTTGTGTTATATCATTACTAAATGGGGGCCCCGGTGTTATTCGGGCGAGGCTCGTCCCAATTTTCATTAAAGGGTTCAATACTTGTATTTAACTACGTTTTCTACACTTGTTCTTTCCTTAATCGTATTACTAACACTATAATAATCCAGGCCCGTTGAAATCTGTTATTTAAAAGGCCTGGTCTTCTCTTCATATACGTTCGAACTGCCCAAGTCTTCTGATGCCCAGGCAGTTTTAAGATTCTTGTTCGTTGGCCCAATCGGCTTCATATAGGGATTTAGGCCCAAATGAAACAATAATAAAGGAAAGAGTAATGAACTAAAAGTAAATCAGACACATAGAAATAAAATTGAACTACCATTTTATTAATCAAAAGTGAAATAGCTGTACAAGTAAATCATTATTAATCCAATATCACAACTAATTAATGAATAAGTGAATGAACTAACACTGTTTCTTTGTTTTCTATTAATGGCTTATATCACTACTAAAATTACCCAATCAAAGAGACATTTTGCCTATGTGATGCAGTGTTTAAACGACCCAATAACCATATTATCTAAAGCTAAACAACTACTTATATACACACTGCTATACTGCAATTTTGGGTTTGATCGATGTTACCAATCTAGTTTCAAATGAATCACTACTTCCTTTTCTCTCTTGTGCTTATTGATATCCAGAGACTGATTAACCGTATGATTAACTACTGTTTTTTAATAAGAGCCAAATCTATTTGATGTAATCGAAACCAGCTTCATTACTCAATTGTTTGTTTCCCTTTTAGCCTTATTCGAACTCACGATTTACAAAACAGATTAACTAGGTGAGCTTATTAACTTATGTGATGGTTTTTTGGTTTCATTTTAGAAATTTTACCTAATTAACTAAGTGTTACACTACTTATAACTATTCTACTACTACACTACTTCTAACATACTAACTATTACATTATTTCTGTTTGGTTTTGTTCTTCAGCTACTACATACTTTACTACAAATTAAAAATGAAATTAGACTATACTACTCGACGGCATAATCAGAATCTGAAGCTCCATTTCTATTTCAATAAACCAGCATTACAACTTCAAGTGTAAGAATAATGTACCTGAATCAAAGCCAAGAAAACCAATGAGTTCTAAGGGATAGAAGCAGACAGCAATGACTCAATCAGCAATGCAACAGTGAAATGAGAGCTAGATCAACACAGCAACACAACAGCACAGCAACAGCAATACGAGAGAAACCCAGCAGATAATCGAACAAAAACCCAGAAAAACCAGATTAAAACCACAAGCTCTCACACCCGGAATTTCCAGAAATTATTAGTGCTAAATTGCTATGTTTTTCCTAGTATTACTTCTCAATAATTAGCCTAAAGATGAATTTCAGATTGCTTCAGTTGGAACCCCCTTTCAGCCCCTTTCTTAGAGATATTTATAGCTATTTTTTAGGGCTGAAAACTTGGGGAGGAAGTATGGGATTAATCCCACTTCCCCCTCCTAAATTTATGAATTATGCACTTTAGCCCCTATTTCTGTTATGAAAAACCCTTCCAGCATGTGCTGGAAGGTTCTAAAAGATTCCTTTTAGGGCCTTTTACTAGTATGACCTTAGGGTTTGAGATTTTTACAGATTTCCCATTTTTAGGAGACCATTATACCCCTAAATCTCTGCAAAATTGCAGAAATCGGGAGCATGAATGACTCCATTACCCTTTTAAGTTCTAACTAGTTACTATTTTACCTTTTAATACCCAATTATGCCCCTAAGGGCACTGCTGATTTACTAGCCTACCTAGGTCAATTTTCAGCTTGTTTTGCACCTATTTAACTAATGGCCAGCCCTGGCATTAGTATTTAAAGGCTGGCCAGTTTTATTTTTAAGAAACTATTTCAATTTTAGCCACTTTTAATCTAATTCCAGTCAATTAAGACCACATTATTTCAATTTTAAGCTAATTGCAGGCATAGCCTGTTTTATTGTTATGATTATACTATTTAAGAACTAGCCAGTCTCAAGTTGAGACTTAGTTTGGGCTATTAAAGCCAATTACTGAACAACTGGGCCCAAAACCTTTATAGGTTTGGCCACTTTGCTGTTCAGGGCTCAATATAGAGCCTGGGCCAGTCTGCATTTGCAGACATAACCCTTTGCACAACCAGCCACTGTTTTAAGGTGGACTGTGTGTTAGGGCCTTATAGAATTGGTCAATCTTTTGCAAAATTAACCATTCTTAGGCCAATTATTTAACTTATGGCCTATTTTGTGATCATTTCAGTTCTATCCTATTTAAAAACTAGCCATTTCTAGGAACTTAATTCTAGCAGCTATAACCAATCCACCTAAGGTTCCAACAGTTTCAATCAAACACTTAAACTCAACCAAAAACAGTAAAACTAAATCAAATTCAACATGATTTGCATATTAGGACACATAGAACCAGATAAGATGCATTAATCAACAAAACTCAGGAAAGACAATTTGATATGGTTGAATCTTAGCTAATCAACCCACATTATCCAACTTTATGTGTCAACATATGAATCCATGTCAAATTAGACCTAATTACTACTAACTCCAGTCATATGATAATTGAAAACTCCAAAAACCTTTAGGTTCAGGGCACAAATATGCTCAGAATGTTAAACTCTAAGAAGCAGCAAGTAGTAGATGAAACAGAATTCATTTAAGCCCAGAGTACACACAATAGCATAGGCATGTTAGCTAATATATCTTTTCAAGTATTAATCCTAGCCTTATGTATACATGTGATGGATCAAGATGAAGATAAAGAAGAGAAGAGACATGAATAAACAGTGAAGAGGAACCCTAAATCTATCATGCAGGAGAGATAATCAAGATTAACATGCATATTTAGCAGATGAGAACACATAAGAGGAGCTGTAAACCAAAATTAAACATGAAGTGAGGGAGAATGAGAATCAAACGGCTAAGACTAAACCATGGGAGTTAAAAGAATAAAAAAAATAGTAAAGATATTTAAGGCTACATAGAAGAAACCCTAACAAAAGTCAAACAACTAAGCTAAACATAAAGAGCAACAGGAGAGGTATTCGAAAATCAAACAGATGAGATGTTGACAACCAGCAAATAAGAAAACCCTAAGTATAAACATAGGGTGAAGAAGAACAAGGAAGTCTCTAAGAACAGAGAAGCAGACTCAACGCAAGATAACCTTAATGAAGAAAACAGCTAAACTACAACTAAAACTAAACATGAAACAGGAATGAAGAACAATCATGACATTGTAAACCCACCAGATTAAAAACCAATATACACAGAAGATAGATAGATATTTTAAATCACAGGAACAGAACACAACGAATCAAGATGAGCATGAGAATAAACAAGATGGAGAATACTAACACTAACATGCTCAGAAGCACAATAATAAGAAAAGATAGGCATAATGAAACAAAAGGGATAAACAAGCAACAGAGAAATCACCAAGGATAAACCCTAAGCTATCAGCAATAATAAACCCTAAGCTATCACGTGAAAGCAAAAATCAGAGAAAAGCATCTAAACGCATGCAGAAATAGCAAACAAACAACAAATGAACAAAAATAAAGCACAGAGAAAGCACATAAGGGTCAGGGACTTAGCTCGCGGGGCCTGTCCCCCGAGCTTCCTATTCTCTTTTCTTTTCTCCATTTCTCTCAAATCCTCAGGCCTTCTTCTTGTTTCTCTTTTTTTCTTTATTCTTTTCCAGACTTCTTTTTTTTTCGAATTTTTCTCTGATTTTCGTTTTAGGGCTTCAAGGCAAAGCCTTTTGGATTTCAGCTTGAAGAGGGGTGTTTGGGTGAGGGTAAAGAACGGATCTTGATTGGGGTTGAATTTGGGGTCGCCGGAGTTAGGGTTCCGATGACCCTTTTTGGGATATTCGAAGTGATTGGGGCTGATTCGAGGGGAACCAGTGGGGTAGGGTAGTAGATCAAGGGAAAGGGAAGAGATTGGCATTGGTTTTATGCGGTGGTTCATACTTTAGTGGTCACCGGCGAGGATTCCGGTGACCGGGACTTCGAAGAACAGGGTATTTTTCTGGGGTTTTGGGTGTATTATGAAATGAAGAAGAAGGAGAAGATGATGGGAGAGGTAAGAGGAGCCGGCGACCACCGTAGGAGTGGTGGCCGCCATGGCCGTTGAGTTTTGCAGAGATGAGACGAAGGAGAAGATGGAGAGATTAGGGCGGCTGTCTTTAGGGTTAGGAGAAGTGGCAAAAATCATTCAGACATAACCCTTTTATAGGCCAGGCATACGAGGTGATCTGAGCCGTTCGTTGAAGGGAGATCAACGGCTCTGGATGAGCGTTACTAAAACGGCGTCGCATTGGTTGCATATGGAGATCAAATATCTCTTCCGTTGGATCAAATAGATGGACGGCCGTGATCAAATTTTACATCTCAATTAATTAATCAAATCCGCTCCTTTTCTCAACCGTTGGATCCAGCCTGATGGACGGTTGAGATCACTTGAATCCTAGTGGCCTGGACCGGACTTTTGGGCCAATGCACTTGGGCCATTCAATTTATATCCCTTTGGCCCAAAGCAATTATACACAATATATTTTTTTGTATTTTTCCGATTTTAATGTTTTTTATGTATTTTGTTTTTATATTTTTTCTTTTTCTTTTATGAAAAATTATAAATCCTAATTTACTAATTACTCTAATTTTCTAATATTTTTTGCAATTTTTCTGCTATTTTTCTTTATTTTCGCTTATTTAAACTATTTTGCTAATTTTCTAATTAACTAAACTAACAAATTAATTACTACTATTTTTTGATTTTTTTTTCTAATTTTTTTACTTATTCAAACACACAAAAATATAACTAATTTCAAACAAAGCAAGTAATTGCACTCAAAAACATTTTATTTTAATTTTGGAATTTAAAGGCTTAGTGCAAAAATCATGTGCTCACACCTCTTTGTAATCTAGGGATGTTTTCAACATAAGATATGTTAAGTTCCAACGAGTAGGGCAATCATACTCCAACTTTTTAGTACAAGAAATATGTAGCAACTGTGCAGCTTCTTCAAACCTTTCAATTCTACCTGAAGATGCTATCCAATATAAGACACTGTTACGCACATTACTAATAGCATCCTCTATCACCTTTAGTCCTTCTTGCACAATCAAATTTAATATATGTACAACACAACGCACATGCAACATTTGACCCATCAATAATAAATCCTTCTTACAAAGTTTCTCATCTAACAGGATTTTCATCATAACATTGTTTGTACTAGAATTATCAACTATAATTGTTGATATTCTTCTTTCAAGATTCCACTATAACATGCAATTAAGCAATACACTACACAAAATATCCTTATTATGTGGAGAAGGAACATAAAAAAAATCTAAGAATATGGCTTTGAAGCCTCCATGAGTCATCAATGAAATGTGTCGTAATAGCCATAAACCCTTTTTTTGTATTATTTGAAGTCCACATGTCAGTTGTTATTGCAATTTTACTGGTAAGTTTTGCCAACAACTTAAAAGTTTTTTATTTCAAGTTATCAAAAATCTTCAAAATATCAGTCTTGATTGTGTTCCTAGACACTATTTTAAACAATGGCTGAAGACTAGCAACAAACTTCGTAAATCCAACATGATCGACAATCGACAAAGGGTATTCATGCAAAATGATGGCATGATCAAGTTCCCTACGTGAAATATCTTGATCAAAATAATATTGTTGGCTACCATCATCACCTCCCACACCACCCCCGTCTTCTAAGTTACTTGGCTTCTTACGGCATATACGAATATGATCCCATAAAGATGATGTGCCACATTTTCTTGTTGATTTGATATGAGTGTTACAATACTTACAAACCATAGCGAGCACCATCAAGCTTCACCACATTGTAATGTTTCCATGCATCAGAACTAAGTTTTCTTTTACCTGTTTCATCAACAACTTCCATATTAACTTCGTCAGACTGCATAAGCCCTTGACTCTCAATCTCAATATGAATTGTACTTGAAGATGAGTACATTGGATTTTGTTCGCGTTGAGACTCCATACTTTTCTACAAAAATAAAGATAAAAGCAAGAGATGCAGTTGGTATTGGCTAACTAAAAGCAAGCTAGAAATATCAAATTTAAAAGCTTTGGCAAGATAATCATCGTTAATAGGAGGATCAGAAGAAAAGATTGAATATTCTTAATAAAATTATACACTTACCATGGTCGAAAAATCGAGTTTACTGTATACAGATTCAAACTTGCAGTAACATTACAACTTTGCTAGCTCTGGACCAGCAGAATAATGTTGAACAATTGATATATGGAAAGCATGGATAAAGGAAGACTGTACTAGATAGGAATTGCTTAGCATCGATCACGAAAAACAACATATTTGGAAGTTAAAACCAGATTAGGCCATTGATCTAAGATTCTTTTTACCAATTTCACAACAATTGGAACAATGAGTTTATCCAATTGGGATGGTAAGAAGGTAAGTGAGCAGCACTCAGTATTTCGTTGTTGTTAATCAAAGTTTAAAGTAGATAGTAGTAAGAAACAAACTAGAAATTGCAAAACTCTGCCTACAAAAATAACAGTGTGAACACAACAACAACAAAAAAACCCCAGCTCAAAGAAAAAAGAATAAGAAGCAGAAATAGCAAGTTTAGTTCTTACTTTAGTTCTTACTATTCCAAAATTGAGAAAACCATAAAAAGGAAAAAGCCTACTGCCTAGGCGAGACATTGATTTAGCCAACAAACCAATATTTGAAAAATAGTAAAATATAGTAGTCATGTCACTCAAAGTTTGAATATAGATAGATGTAGAAAGAATACAAAGTTTAACAGAAATGAGGTTCAGATTTGTCCAGAACCCATCAAAAAATGGGCAAGTCTGCCATGGCTACAAAACGCAAATGGCTTACTGTAACTTACAATATGTAAGAGAGTCGGTGAGGGCTGACGGAAGGCTGATGGGAGGCACTCCGACGACGGCCGACGGTCTGAGTGCGCTGTGGCCTGTGATAACGTAAGTGCGTGACTGTATTTGGGTTTTGATTCAAGATTTAGGAATTAGGTTTTGAGTGTGTTGTGGTTGTAAGCTATTAGGGATTTAGACTTTAGGTTCTTAATAACCCGCAACCCGCAATCCGTACCGCCGCCCCGCCCCGCCCCGCACCGTTTGCCATTCTTATTTGGGCCAAATTAATTGAATCCTCCCCAGGCCCAAGCAGTCCGTCCTGCACCGTTTGTCATTCTTATTTGGGCAAATTAATTGAATCCTCCTCGGGCCCAAACACGTTCCATTGAAATCCACCTGTTAACCCCGCAAAATTGGCCCAAAACCCGCTATTATATCCGGCCCAAGAAGTTAGTCGCACAGGCCCTTGAATCAACGTAATACAAGAGTGGAACTACGTCATTTCGAGTTCAGTGTAGCCTTAACAAATCCTACCCCTTCATCTTTGTTTCATCTGACGATCCAAAGCACGTCTCCAATCTCACTTAAAAGTGTCTGAAACACTTCAGAGATAGCCTAGTTCCAACTCACCCCCGTCTCTCGCCTTCCTCAGCAATCCCTAGCGCTGCCTTCAGTCTCTTCACCATTTCCAGACGACGGCGGAGCTCCAACACCACCAAAAATCAATCATACACTCCCCATAATCCTTCAAATACCATACCGGTGTTAATTTCTGTAAAATCACCACCAATCGTTATTAATCTCGGATCTAAGAATAACCCTAAATTCGTTCCAGTCATGAACTCATCATACAAGGGACTAGGTTCATGTTTTCCCATTATTGAAGATAATTTGTGCCTGAAATGAGTGTTAGTCGGCTGTTCTCACAAGAACAGTTGATTAACACTCATTTTGGTTTAAATCAGAAAAGCTTAGCCTGAGTCATCTTTGCTGGTTTTAGGTATTTCTATTTTTCTTGGTTCTTTTGTCTGTCTATCTGTTCCCCTTCTCTTCTTTACCTTCTTCTCTTTTTCTTTCAAGAATGAAGATTTCTAGTTTTCCTGTTTTTGTGTTTAACCACAGAATTGTTTAGATTGTCTGTGATGACCCGGCCCATCATCATGTGAGTTATTACCTCGTTATCCCCGTTAAATGCTTGTTAATGTTTTAATATGTATGTTTGGCGAGTTTGAGTCAATTCGGGTTGAGTTTAGTTGGAAATGAGACAAAAAGTCTCTTAGAATAAGGAATAGTTGGGAAAAGTCAACTGGACATTGACTTGTGAGTTAGAGAGCTCGGAATCGAATTCTATTGATTCGGTTAGCTCCGGGAGGTCATTTATGAGCTAGGAAAGCGATCGGAAGTGAATTTGGAAGCCCGGTGTAGGTTTAGGCTTGAATTGGCTAAGGTTGAATTTTGGCGAAATCCGAACGGTAGGTGAGATTTTGATCCGGGAGTCGGAATGGAACTCCGACAGTTGCAGTAGCTCCGTTAGGTGATTTTGGATATGCTTGCAAATTTTCAGGTCATTCGGACATCGTTTGGTCGGGTTTTTGATCAAATGTGAATTTTTTAAGTTAAAGTTAAACTTAAGCTTGAATTTGTTGAAAACGGACGATTTTGATGTTAACGATAGAGTTTTGATGATTGGAACAAGTTCGAATAAGGTTATAGGGCGTGTTGGTGCTTTTGGTTGAGGTCCCGGGGGCCTCGGGTGAGTTTCGGACCATTTCTAGGCAAATTTTAATTGCTGGTCTATGTCTGTAGCAGTGTTCTACGCGATCGCGGACAATGGGACGCGATCTCGGTGAGTAAAATGTGCGAAAAATATTAATGAATCGCGATCGCGTGAAATGCTCCGCGATCGCGAAGAAGGAAAATTTTTGTGCATTGATCCTACTTTGGAAGCTCATATCTTTTTATCTAAAAGTAATTTTAAGGTGATTCAAAAATAAAATTGTAGCATATCGTGTCTAGTTTTCCAAAAGCTAAAGTAATCTTGATTTGGACATTTGTGTAAAAAGTTATGGACGTTACACTATAGGGTGTCCGAGAAGGATCTCTAATACACATGTATACATTTGGAAGCTTATATCTCGAAATATCTACGGATTCAGGAAATGACCATCAAATGTGAGTTATAGCTCTATGTGTCTAGTTTCCAGAACATCAAACCATTCATCATTCGGAGTTGTGTGCAAATAGTTATGACCATTAAACTGAAGCATGTCCGGAGGAACCAGAATTTGTTCACCGCGATCGCGAAGGGTAAATTTTGGGCCAAATTTTGTTCTCCGCAATCGCAGAGCTGTTCCCATGATCGCGATGAGTAATATGCCTGGGCAGAATGTTTTTAAAATATTCCAGTCGTGAAATCAACCCATTTTCCACCATTTTTTGGTCATTCTTGAGAGCTTTTGGACGAGAATTGAAGGGATTTTGAAGCGGAATCGTTGGAGGTAAGTTTTATGAGTTAAATACATGATTTTATCAAAGAATCATCCATTAATTCTATGAATTTCGGTAAGAAATCAAGAAAATTAGGGCTTTGAGCAAAAATCTTAAAATGGGGATTTGAAGGACCATTTTTGGTCCGAATTGGGAGTTCTTGGTATGTACGGACTCGTGGAGAGACGAGGATTCCGAAAATGTGAGTTTCATAATTTTTTGAGAAGCGTACCAAAAGTCGGATTTTGACAACTTTGTAGGTTTTGATGCAATTTGAGTTATTTCGAATGGGTTGCGTGAATTTGGCATATATTGATGTATTATCATTGATTTTGAGCAGATTTGGCATCCGAGGAGATTGATTTGCGAGGCAAGCGCAAGACGGACTAAGGCTTCTACCGGTTAGAGGTGAGTGGTGATAGTAAATAATGTCTTGAGGGTTTGAAACCTCGTACTAGCACTTCACAGTGCTATGTTGAGATGAGACACGCGTCTTGTGACGGGCGTGGTGACATTGTGATTGGGGAGTTGGACTTGGTCCTTCCCGGCTAATAGCGTATTGTGTATTATGACTGTGAACGAGCTTATAACTGTGTAGTTGGGCTGGTAACCATGTTTGGGGCTTTGTGCCGATCTGTAGAAGTATTAGGGAAACCTGTAGTGCTAGGTGACCCTCATATCATGCTGAATACATATGCTCAGCTGTAGTATATCATGCTGGATACATACACTCAATCATAGTATATCATGCTGGATACATACAGTCAGCCGCAGTTATAGCTGTATAGCATATCATGAGTTAGCACTAGATGTGTACTTCGAGAGAGACTACCTAGGGTGGGATTCCCTGTTCTAGCTGAGGGGGCCTGAGAGGCCAAGTCTATACTGGCTGAGGCAGGGTCGAGGACCCACTATGAGATATTATATTGAGCGTGAAAAGCCAAGTCTATATTGACTGTGATGGGGTCGAGGACCCACTATGAGATATTATACGGGGCCTGAGAGGCCAAGTCTATACTGACTGAGATAGGGTCGAGGACCTACTATGAGATATTATATATATATATATATTCGGATTGCACGCCGCAGTAATATATATGTGGATCGGACTGCATGCCGCAGTGATATACATGTGGAACGGACTGCACGCCGCAGTATTATTGCACTTGGGCTGTAGGAGCCCCTTCGGAGTCTGAGTCTGCACACATTCTCAGTGAGCGCTGGAGTATATTATGGGATCGGGCTGCATGCCGCAACAGTATAGTTATATATGTATATATATATTGGATCGGACCGCACGCCGCAGTAATATATGTGTGGATAGGGCTGCACGCCGTAGTATCATAGCGCTTGAGCCTAGGGAGCCCCTCCGAAGCCTGTATACACCCATAGTGAGCGCCGTCGATGTTAAATGGAGCGGGCTGCGCGCCGCAGCGGTATATATATATTGGAG
Organism: Nicotiana noctiflora; assembly: GCA_032618575.1. NCBI lineage: Eukaryota > Viridiplantae > Streptophyta > Magnoliopsida > Solanales > Solanaceae > Nicotiana > Nicotiana noctiflora. Next base: position 14,174 of record JASVEL010011250.1, read on the forward strand.
CGGGCTACACGCCGCAGCATTATAGTTATGCATATCCATATACATACTGAAATACTTACAAATTATAGACATATGTATATATTTACATACATTGAGTTGGATGTACACCGTAGCGGTACGAGTGATGATTTGGTCAGTGTGGGACCTTGTTGAGATAGATGTGAACTGGAGAAGAGAGTATTCACCGTAGTGATGACTTACCTGTGAGGTTACCCATAGAACTGTTTAGTGATAGTACAGGTGTTCTCACTTTCAGTTATTGTTTATTATTGTTACTCACCGAGTTGAAATATACTCACCCCACCCCCCTGCACTTTTTGTGCAGATATACAGGTTCAGGAGGGCAGTTGAGCTATCGCAACTGCTTTATTATCCCCATTCTGTGGAGACTTCGAGGTAGTCGCCGACGTCCACAGTACCTGACCTCTTTCTTTTTATCATTTTGCTGTCTCCATTCTGGTTAGACTTGATTGTGTAGTAGATCTCATTTGTAGAGGCTCAGACTTGTGAGGCTCAGACTTGTGACACCACGATTTGGTTGGGACTGTGTTCTTGTATTTCATTTCTACACTTCTTGATTTGTTATGAAAACATGCCAATTACGCCGATTAATTAGTATTAAATAAATTTGGCTGGTTTAATTGGATAAGATGGTCGGGCTTTCCTAGTAATATGTTGGGCGCCATCACGACCGGGGTTTGGGTCGTGACAAGTTGGTATCAGAGCCTAGGTTAACAGGTCTCGCGAGTCATGAGCCGGTTGGTAGAGTCTCGTGGATCGGTACGGGGATGCCTGTACTTAACCTCGGGAGGCTTCAAACCTTTTAGGAAAGTTTCAATTCTTGAAATTCTTATCGTGCGTACTTGATTCAATTTGAGATGTAATTCTTGAAACTCCTTCTATACGTTTGTAAGTGCACTCGAGTGCTTAGTGATAAATTTGCCTTGATGGCTTATGATTCCCCAATCGAGGGACGAGATATAATCTCTATGAGTTCATGATTGGGCCTGTTGGGAGTTCTTAAGGCCGGATCCTTATCTATGGCTTGAGCACCAAGGTGCTAATTTCGCGATCCGGTATTATGAAGTTCATTCGATCGGTATTGATTTTGGTTGTAAAAAAATAAAAAATAAAAATTAAAAAAAAATGGTAGTTTGATAATGGGAGAGCTGTAAGGTATTCGGTTCTTGTTGTGATTTGATATGTAGCCCTAGCTATGGGCATGAGAACATGTTCATTGCCTCTTGGCGGAAATGTAAAGTGCACTATGTGTGGTAGTATGAGTTCAAACTCAAGAAAACCGAATTGGTCGTGCTATGAGTATTGTGGTGAAAGATATTTGACATATGTTATGATTTGGGCAGGTGCAGCACACGTTCATGTACTAATGCTGATAATATAATTCGTGTAGTAATGAGATTTATGTTATGGATATGCATTGTGATGTTTTGTCGAGTTTCCGATGTATTGTTAGGGTGGTTTTGGTGATTCTCTGGCAGGTGGATAGGCCAAATTACAAAGGAAACTCTATCAAAACTTTTGGAATCATTTGAGACTTAGAAAAGATTTTGTTACCTAGGGAATGTGTTTAACTGTTGTGTGTGAATGAATACAAGAAGTGCAAAAGAATTAAGATTTCTAATGATTCGAGTCTCCGCCAAAGCTTGTAAATGACCCGAGTTTAATCTCATTGTAACATTGCGGCATCGTTTGAGCAATAATGCTATGAGTGGTTAAAAGTACTTTGATTTATGGCTTCGATCCAAGTTGGGGAGGTTGTCATTGATTAACTGATTGCACCGTTGTGTGTCATGTTGGTTCTGTCTCAAGGTATGTTGGCGAATCAGTTCTGGTCACAAAAATTTAGCCGAGAATGGCGAGGGTGAAGGAAAATTTTGATGAAGGTTATGGGGCTTCGTAGACGTGAAGAAATACTAGGATGTTTTTAACTTATGTTGGTAAAGAATGTTCGGTGTATAGAAAAGAAAGATAGCTAATTGTATCTGTATGTAATCATGTTCTGCAGTGTCAGAGTTCTAGTAAGGCCCGAGTGGTTCTGTTCAATAAGGCAGTTGAATTATAACTGGTTAAGGGTGAATGACGCCCGAGAATAGCCTTGCGGTGTTCAATATTTACGCTTGCAACAATCAGGTGCCTTAAGACTGTGTACGTGGCTAAAGACCGTGGTTTCGTTAGAAGAAATCAAGACTTTTGTTATGTTATGGGGATGATGAGATTCTATGTATCTATATTGGAGAGTAATAATAACGAATTCAAAATTGCAAGAATTTTTTCAAGGTAAAGTGTTGTAGATTGTGGTATCTCTAGGAAACATCTGAGGGAGTATTTAGCGGCCTGTGAGTCTTAGACGGTGTGGTCTTATGTACGAGTCTCATGTGGTAACATGAGTTGATGTATTATGGTGCTACAGTAAAGGCTAATATTGAATTAAAGATGAATCGGAAAGGAAACTGGGTAAATGGAACAATTTGTTAGTAAACTGGAACAGTATGAAAAGGGTAGTATGGTGCAGTATGGTATATGCGATGTGCTACGGAAAGATGATAACGACATGTTCAAGGTTTTGAGATCAGTTCATATTATATGGGAAGTCATTAAAATCCCCAAGTAGCTTGGGCAGCTGCAAATAATTTGAGAATCAATCTTCCTGGTGATTGAGGAAAATGGTACTGCTATTCTAGTAATTCGGCAGAGTATATGGTCAAAAGGGCTAGGTAATATAAACTGATAATATCTAGTGGTGTGGTGGCATCCTCTTGTTGGATTGACAATGATTATTGAGTTGTAAAGGGCATAAGGAGATTTCTGAATGGCTTACGTGGTATGAATGAATGCTTGATGTGTGTTATGTATTCGTACGGTGGAGTGTGGAATCAGTCATAATGATTCATGTGTTATATATGTGTTGGAAACTAGAAGTTCTCTTAATCCGCCTACGCAATGGTGGTATGTCGTGTGTATCGACACCGTTTAGCGGTTATTGGTAATTGGAAGCCCTAATGGCTCTCTCGTTACTTGATATGACGAATTTGAATAATGATATATGATTGCAGACTGGTTGTCATAAGTCAGGTTGTCTAGACTAATGTGATATGGACTATATCAGAGAAATATCACAACTGCGTGGTAGAGCGCATCAGATCATGCTCCAGCAGGGTAGATGTACCCTAGGGCCAGCGGACGGCTGGTAGGTATTGCTTTGTCAATTGGACCTTCGTGGCGGATGTTAGTGTAGAGGTATCTACCATTGATTCAGTTCCGGTATTAAGGAACCTTGTCAGATGCGTTTCATGTGACCGAGCTTGAGGCTATATATGTGTTTGTTGCAACGAGCAACTTGACTCGATGTGCATTCCCTTTTGCTAGATTATGCATGGATCGGGTGGCACGCCGCCACAGGTATAGTATCTGGATCGGATGGCACGCCGCCACATGTATGGTATCAGGATCGGGTGGCACGCCGCCACAGGTATTGTATCTGGATCAGGTGGCACGCCGCCACAGGTATGTTATTGGAACGGGTTGCGCGCCGCAATAGTGTGATGTGGAAAATATAGCTTCCTATATGTTACCTTGTATACAATACTTCCTAACTTCTAAGGAATAGTCTGTATTGGGTATCGCTCGGGGGAATAGCACATCGGTTGTGTCCTTTCAAGATTTGATAGCGTACATCAATTGTATCACCGCAGGTATGATTGATTGTTTGGGTTCAGACCTAGATATGTGCGTGGATGACCGTTCTGAGCATGGTGACTTGAGGTACTTCGTGAGTAATAGTGTTTGGATAGAATCATGAGTCGTAGAAAGGCCACGTGATGTTATGACCTTTCGAGAAGGAGTCATGTACTCTATTCCTATGATGTGAGACGGGATCTCAGTTTTATGATATGATGGTACAGAGGAATTGAATTACAGCTCTGTTGTTGGAGTCGGTTGTCATGATTTGAGTATGTTCAGACGTTTCCTATTGGAGCTTGTGTTGTGCTTGTCGCGGATTAGGCCGGTGTTGAGGCATCATATCACCAGTGTGGTGTGTTATAACCTAAATGATCATTTGAGTCATTAATGAGTGCGAGCATGTATGATTTCAGTTGGTTAGAAGGGTAATATCGAGATTTGGCTTCGAATTCTGTTGTAGTATCAATTAAAAGGGAAATGGATTCATGAATGGTTGACCTGAGAGATGGGTTCGATATATCGCGTGTTCGGTTGCCGTGGGCAGGATATGAAGGTGTTGGAATAAGACTCTATCTAATGAGAAAGGTTCTTTCTGCTAGTATTTGGTTATTGTGGCCAGTTGTTGTGATTAGAGACTATCGTCTCGAGTGATTGGGTTGTTTGATACATCATGTGATCTCACCCGGAGTGGCGAGTTTGGCTATTACGGTTAGATCGTGTGTACTCTGAGTATAGATGTGGGATTCAGATTTGGTATATGATTTCAGAAAGTGCAATGTGGTTTATGGTTCAGATAGACTGTGGAAATTCAGCTATACTATGTTATCGTACTTATAAAAGATAGGGTGAAGTGGTATCACCCCGAGTATATGCTTGGTGAGGTCATTCAGCTATTGTGTTGAATCTAGTACAACTCCGGGTCCGCTCGAGGACGAGCGTTTGCTTAAGTTGGGGAGAATGTGATGACCCGGCCCGTCATCATGTGAGTTATCACCTCGTTATCCCCGTTAAATGCTTGTTAATGTTTCAATATGCATGTTTGGCTAGTTTGAGTCAATTCGGGTTGAGTTTAGTTGGAAATGAGACAAAAAGTCTCTTAGAAGAAGGAATAGTTGGGAAAAGTCAACTGGACATTGACTTGTGAGTTAGAGAGCTCGGAATCGAATTCTAATGATTCGGTCAGCTCCGGGAGGTCATTTATGAGCTAGGAAAGCGATCGGAAGTGAATTTGGAGGTCCGGTGTAGTTTTAGGCTTGAATTGGCTAAGGTTGAATTTTGGCGAAATCCGAACGGTAGGTGAGATTTTGATCCGGGAGTCGGAATGGAATTCGACAGTTGCAGTAGCTCCGTTAGGTGATTTTGGATATGCCTGCAAATTTTCAGGTCATTCGGACATCGTTTGGTCGGGTTTTTGATCGAATGTGAATTTTTGAAGTTAAAGTTAAACTTAAGCTTGAATTTGTTGAAAACGGACGATTTTGATTTTAACGATAGAGTTTTGATGATTGGAACAAGTTCGAATAAGGTTATAGGGCGTGTTGGTGCTTTTGGTTGAGTTCCCGGGGGCCTTGGGTTAGTTTCGGGGTGATTTCGGACCATTTTTAGGCCATTTTTAACTGCTGGTTTATGTCTGTAGCAGTGATCTACGCGATCGCGGACAATGGGACGCGATCGCGGTGAGTAAAATGTGCTAAAAATATTAATGAATCGTGATCGCGTGAAATGCTCCGCGGTCGCGAAGAAGGAAAATTTCTGTGCATTGATCATACTTCGGAAGCGCATATCGTTTTATCTAAAAGGAATTTTAAGGTGATTCAAAAACAAAAGTTGTAGCACATCATGTATAGTTTTCCTAAAGCTAAAGTAATCTTGATTTAGACATCTTTGTAAAACGTTATGGACGTTACACTATAGGGTGTACGAGAAGGATCTCTAATACATATGTATATATTGGTAAGCTTATATCTCGAAATTTATATGGATTCGGGAAATGAGCATCAAATAATAATTATAGCTCTATGTATCTCGTTTCCAGAACATCAAACCATTCATCATTCGGAGTTGTGTGCAAATGGTTATGACTATTATACTGAAGCCTGTCCGGAGGAACCGGAATTCGTTCACCGCGATCGCGAAGCCTTTCCTGCGATCGCGAAGGGTAAATTTTGGGCCAAATTTTGTTCCCTGCAATCGCAGAACCATTCCCGCGATCACGATGAGTAATATGCCTGGGCAGAATATTTTTAAAACATTCCAGTCGTGATATCAACCCATTTTCTACCATTTTTTGGTCATTCTTGAGAGCTTTTGGACGGGAATTGAAGGGATTTCGACGGGGGATCATTGGAGGTAAGTTTTATGAGTTAAATACATGATTTTATCAAAAACTCTTCCATTAATTATCTGAATTTGGGTACGAAATCAAGAAAATTAGGGCTTTGAGTAAAAATCTTAAAATGGGGATTTGAAGGACCATTTGTGGTAAGAATTGGGAGTTCTTGGTATGTACGGACTCGTGGAGAGATGAGGATTCCGAAAATGTGAGTTTCATAATTTTTCGAGAAGCGTACCAAAAGTAGTATTTTGACAACTTTGTGGGTTTTGATGCAATTTGAGTTATTTCGAATGGGTTGCGTGAATTTGGCATATATTGATGTATTATCATTGATTTTGAGCAGATTTGGCATCCGAGGAGATTGATTTGCGAGGCAAGAGCATGGCGGACTAAGGCTTCTACCGGTTCGAGGTAAGTGGTGATAGTAAATAATGTACTGAGGGTTTAAAACCCCGTACTAGCACTTCACAGTGCTATGTTGAGATGAGACATGCGTCTTGTGACGGGCGTGGTGGCATTGTGACTGGGGAGTTGGACTTGGTCCTTCCCGGCTAATAGCGTATTGTGTATTATGACTGTGAATGAGCTTATAACTGTGTAGTTGGGCTGGTAGCCATGTTTGGGGCTTTGTGCCGATCTGTAGAAGTATTAGGGAAACCTGTAGAGCTAGGTGACCCTCATATCATGGGGAGCGAGTAGAGCTAAGAGACCCTCATATCATGCTGGATACGTACACTCAGCCGTAGTATATCATGCCGGATACATACACTCAGTCGTAGTTATAGCTGTATAGCATATCATGAGCCAGTACTAGATGTGTACTTAGAGAGAGACTACCTATGGTGGAATTTCCTGTTCTAGCTAAGTGGGCTTGAGAGGCCAAGTCTATACTGGCTGAGGCAGGGTCGAGGACCCACTGTGAGATATTATATTGAGCCTGAAAGGCCAAGTCTATATTGACTGTGATGGGGTCGAGGACCCACTATGAGATGTTATATGGGGCCTGAGAGGCCAAGTCTATACTAACTGAGATAGGGTCGAGGACCTACTATGAGATATTCTATATATAATATATATATATGGATCGGACTGGACGCCGCAGTAATATATATATATATATATATATATATGGATCGGACTGCACGCCGCAGTAATATATATATGGATCGGACTGCACGCCGTAGTGATATATATGTGGATCAGACTACACGCTGCAGTATTATAACGCTTGGGCTGAAGGAGCTTCTCCGGAGTTTGCACACACCCCCAGAGAGCGCAGTTATATATTATTGGATCGGGCTGCATGCCGAAACACTATATATACAGCAGTATAATTATATATGTGTATATATCTATGGGATCGGATTGCACGCCGCAGTAATATATGTGTGGATCGGGCTGCACGCCGCAGTATCATAGCGCTTGGGCCTAGGGAGCCCCTCCGAAGTCTGTATACACCCCCAGTGAGCGCCGTCGACGTTAAATGGAGCGGGCTGCATGCCGCAGCGGTATATATATTGGAGCGGGCTGCACGCCGCATCATTATACTTATGCATATTCATATACATACTTAAATACTTATAAATTATAAACATATGTATATATTTACATACATTGAGTTGGTTGTACACCGTAGCGGTACGAGTGACGATTTGGTCAGTATGGGACCTTGTTGAGATAGATGTGGACTGGAGATGAGAGTATTCACCGTAGTGATGACTTACCTGTGAGGTTGCCTTAGAACTGTTTAGTGATAGTACATGTATTCTCACTTTCGGTTATTGTTTATTATTATTACTCACTAAGTTGAAATATACTCATCCCACTCCCCTGCAATTTTTGTGCAGATATACAGGTTCAGGAGGGTAGTTGAGCTATCGCAACTGCTTTATTATCCCCATTCTATGGAGACTTCGAGGTAGCTGCCGACGTCCGCAGTACCTGACCTCTTCTTTTTTATCATTCTGTTGTCTCCATCCTGGTTAGACTTGATTGTGTAGTAGATCTTATTTGTAGAGGCTCAGACTTGTGACACCACGATTTGGTTGGGACTGTGTTCTTATATTTCATTTCTACACTTCTTGATTTGTTATGAAAACATGCTAATCACGTCGATTAATCAGTATTAAATAAATTTGGCTGGTTTAATTGGATAAGATGGTCGGGCTTGCCTAGCAATGTGTTGGGCGCCATCACGACCGGGGTTTGGGTCGTGACATTGTCAAACGCCATTAAACGAATTAACATGATCTAGTTTTGTTAGGCCTTTGAGTCCATGTAATTCCTCACTGATCATTTCTAATGTTTCTGTATAATTTTGTCACAATTTTGTGGTCTAGTTTGAATTAGACATTTATGATCGTTTTGATTTTATTGGGTCAGATTATTGCTATTTTCTTCTTATAAAATTTGTTGGATGCTGGGACTTGTTTAGCTTGGGGCCTGCATTACATGCAAACAAGCCCATTAGTTAAAGCCCAAAAGGTTTGTGAGGGGGTTTGGATTTGTCTGCTGTTTAATGGGTTCCAAGTCTCAGCTATGGGTAGAGGTAATTATTAGGTATTTTAAGGGTAACTGGGGAATTTAGGTAGGGAATATCTCTATAACTGAAATAGTAAGCTTCCCGGAAGCTGACCTGAGGACTAAAATAGAAATTGATTTTTGTACTGAGGATGTTTTAGCAAGAACAAAATTGGAAAAGGATTAAAGAGCAAATTCTGAAATCCTTACTACTACCTTAACACCCATGTATAAAAGCCCCATTTACTGAATTTTAAAAGGGAGATGAGAGTTGAAAAAATCAAAACGGCTGCGAAACAGCTATTCTAAAAGAACCTTGAATTTTTCTGCATCTTCTGGGATAGGAATTGGTTCAGAACCTACTCCGTAATCTTGAGTTTTAACTGTGAGTTAAAAGGATTCAAATAGCTCTTTCTTTATTTTGGTGAAATAATGGTTTAAAGAGTTAAATTGGTTGAATTTCTGGAGGCTGTTTGACTGAGTTTTGTTGTTGATCTTTGCTACTGTACTTGCTAGTTTGGCTTTGCTTTAAGATCATTCTCAAGGTTCCTTGTTCATCTTTGCTGTAACAGGTACCTCCCGGATCCCATTGACATGTGAATTGCATATCGAAGCTATGTAAATAACTCAGGGCTTGCATATGAATGAGAATAGATACATGTTCTTCAGAGAATAGCCATGTGTTCTTTTTGTTATATTAAATTGACTGTTTGATTCCTTCCATACTTGGACTATAGCTTGTCATTCTAGCTCTAATGTTGTTAAATCCTTTTGCATCTGATGTCTACAATGTGGATCTCATGTGAATCCTGTTAGTTGAAATACAGTAGCTAGTTTACTCGACTCGAGCAGCTTATTTGATTGCTGAGTTAGATTTACCGCTGCCAAAACAAGCTGTAAACGCAGATTTTGTGTGTATTTTTAGAATTTTGGTTAAGAATTATGTAGTTTAGTTATAATATGCTGAACTCTTGTCATTATCGAAATTTGGATATCATTAGGGAATAACCTTTTTAGGTTGTATGGTGGTGTTGTATCGATTTTCAAATGATTTTGAGGCCTACTGTTGTGTTTGATCACGGGGGTAAAAGCAGGAAAAGTTTTTTATGTTGTTCCATTTTAAAATATTATCATTTAATCTTGGGTTTGATTTTGGTTCTATTTGGTTTGGTAGGTTATTTCTTCATACCTTGGTTTGAATTCATTAGTGGTTCATGTTAAATAACAAAACTGAACAGGATGGAATTTTAATCAGTACACATACGCTTGTTTGTATTGATAATCATGATGGGTTTTGATTAGGGATTTTTTCCTATCTATACCATATATGAAATCTTATTACAAAAAATGTGCATATTTGGTAAATTACCCGCCTTGTGCACTGTTTTTCTATAATTTTTATACCATTCATTAATTAGTAATTAATAGTAGCTAAATCTTCCTAATATGGCGCGCTAAAAATCAGGAAAAGAATATCCTAATTAATTTAGTGACTTTAACTGCTAAAAATCTTCCTAATATGCCGCCTCTCTCTCCCTATTACTATACACATGTAAAAATTCCTATTTATTTAAGAATAAAGTTATAGAACAAATAGGCTATAAACAATATACATTAGTTTCAAACCCGCAAAAATCAGCAAAAAGATCGATTTTGAACTTCAAATATATGAATTTATTGGTCATTAGATGCACCAGTACTAGTTGAGATGAACCAACCAACACAATTTTATTCATATGAACAATATTGAAGAAGAGTTGCTCCAGACGAGTTCAGATGCAAGAACCATATACTCAAAAAGGTCTCCATGACGTTCTGATAATGTTTCAATCATGTCTAAAAATCTCAATTATGCTACAATTGAATGGAAAAAATTCTGATTATAAAAAATGGGTCTCATCTCTGTGTTTTTTGAGAAGAAGAAGGAATGTAAAAGAGGAAGTCTGATTTTATGTTAATATATAATAATATATTCCTACATTTATCTACAAATAAACTATTAACAAAATTTTCTATTTCTTTAATTCCTACAAAAAAACGACAAATCAGTTTTAATATTATATAAAGTTGTATTGTTTTTAAGGGCATCTATAAAATTACAACATTTATACTATATTAAACTACAAGGCGGGTAATTACTATATAATGAATTGAGTACAATAAACTATATTTAACTACAATTAAAATATATTTAACTACATAATAACTGAGAACAACTACAACAAAAAATGCCAGTATAACTACAATTTAACTACAACCACTGAAAACAACTACAAATCTACCACAAATATATTAACGATTCATATAAAAATATAAAAAATGACAATTAAACCTCAAAATTGAGACACACTAAAATGTTTCTAGAAACTCATGGCCTTTGCATGTCTTCCATTCTTCAGAAATTGCACTTCAATATAGCATCAATTGTTTAATCGGATATAATTCATGTGTTACACTGAATTTTTTCCAGTTTTTCTCGATGGCCGAGCATTCACTTTTTTCGATTTGTCGTGCATTGGTACTGTTGACATTTGCTGATGGCTTTCTCTAAATAAATTGGGGTGGGGGTGAGGAACGAAAAATTTAAAAATTAGAAGAGAGATAAGCGGGTAAAAAAATAAATTGGGAGATTTTGTCCCTAAATACACTCAAACATTTAATGATAACTTAATTAAAGCCTTAATTTGAATTATGGTACATAAATTGAAACTTGGTATGCTTAAATGTAATAAACACAAACCTTAAACATGGTTGGTAATAAGGTTTGCTATATGGTATACACATGTAAAAATTCCTTCTTTATTTACTTCCTTTAATGTGTACTTTCCTTCTCTTCCCCCCCCCCCTATATAATATATAATCTTGTGGATATGGATTTAATATTTAAAGTATGGATCATAAATATCAATTCCCTCAGTCCATCATGTTTATATACTCAAAGTCGCTAATAAGTTTTCTAGTATGTTTTGCTTCATAAGATGACAGGATCAGAAGTTCATGTCACACATCAAATTGTGGATCATATATAAGTAGTGAACTGGGACAATTGCTGAAGGTGGAGTTAAGCTCGTCAGCAAGAGGTCAAAAATCTATTCCCAACTACATTCTCGCAAAATTTACGGATATATGGGCATTTCAAATCCACTTAGGTCAATATGTGTCCATCTTGAGTCTTATATCCACGCAATTTTATTCAAAAAATCTCATCTTACTTTATCTCAAATACCTAGTCTCACCTGGGGCAGTTTTAAAAATCAGCGTCAATTACAAATTCTACCAATTCGAACTACATGTGGCCTAATTCTCGTAAAGCCCCAGATATGTAAGCAACTTGAAAACCGGAATTCGGATGCAACCTTTCATAATATCTTTCATCTTGGAAATCATTTCGATCTTTCCTTAGGCATATCCGCCTTCAATAGGATATCTAGGCTTGTCCGCCTTTAATAGGAGCTTTAGGCTCGTCCACCTTTAATAGGACGTGGAGGTCCGTCAACCTTAAAATAGGACATCGATTGAAATCGGTTGATTCCATAATTGTTCTAACATCCATATCATCTCCATCCTTTATAGGTCGTACTTGTTAGTAGGGAAAAAATTGGCTACTACATCAGTTTCTTTGCCTAAAAACTCTTTCATCATTTTTGGTCAAAAAGGGGGCAGCTGTTGATACCCAATTTTGTCCTACCTTTCCTCTGATTGCTTTTCTTGTGCTCCCTAGTCATTAATGATCAAATGCTATATTTTTTTAGTTAATTATTATTTATAATACTAATAATTGAAGCTATTACTACTATTACAGAAATTATTATTTGTATTATTAGTATTATTAGCATTATTATTTATATTATCATTAATGTGAATATTATTGAGTTAGTTATTATTTAAATATTTAATATTATGTATGCACAAAATATTTTTATTGGGTTGAAATTATTAAGATACGGGAATCCAATTAAATTAATTTGAAGAAGGGGAAGACCTTAATTTTCGGCCCAAATCAGTATTTTCAGATAACCCAAAAAAACATGTCATGACCCAAACCCACATTGGTCATGATGGCGCCTCTCGTGAAGACAAGGCCAGCCAACTAACCCAATTCACCCTTCCTTTTAGAATTATTTAAACATAAATGAGTAAAGTGATACAGCTCAACAACAATAATAATCAGGATTACACCCCCATACAACCCGACCGGGGTGTCACAAGTCACGAGCATATAAGAAGTAGGAACACTACTATAGGGCCAATAATATATATACAAAATAAGATCTGGAAATTAAAGATGAAGTGCGGTGCCGCGGACGCTGGCGGTCACCTTGCTCAGCTACGTTAGTATATCTTTAAACAGCTAATAACTCGCTACCGGGTGAAGAATACCTGCAACTGTACGCGAGGTGCAGAGAGTAAAGTGAGTACTTCCAACTCAGTGGTAATAAGAATAAATAATACTGAGCGGTAAGAAATCACGTAAGAACACTCCATCATGATATATAAGGCAGTACAACCTTTTAAGAAAAACAATAAAAACATAAAAATCCTTTAGAAATATCAAGCTCAGTTAAAAACCTATTCTAAAAATATCTTTTTTTTCAACAGTTAAGCAATTAAATGTGGAATAGGTAATGCAAGTCAGCACAAAAGGCAGCCCATCGGGCAAAAACAAGTATGCATAATTGAGCTCATAAACTCGCTCTACATGCAGTATTCTTGTTCCTGGTTAGCCATTGTTACCTGACTCGTTTACGTTATACAGTGTCACTGTTACCACTGTCTCAAATTTATCCTCTTTAAAAATGATCAGACAATATCAGAACAGCGAATTGTCACGACCCCAATCCCGGTCGTGATAGCGCCCAACTCAACTGCTAGGCAAGCCCGACCAATTACACTCATCCAGAGCATGAAGCTCAAATCAATTACCTGAATATTATTATCAACAATAAAGCTAAACTGAATAATCGCCCAAAGATCTAGGGTCACGAGTCTAGAGCCTCTAAACATGATCGGATAACAATATCTAAACCAAATACTCAAGTCTGAATAATGTATATACAAAGGAAAACTGGAATAAGAAGAGAAGCCAGGTCCTGCGAACGCCAGCAGCTACCTCAGCAACTCGGATAAATACTGATAAAAGCTAGAGTGCTCGTCTATCCCTCCTGTGTACCTGAATCTGCACACAAAGGTGCAGGGAGTAGGGGCGAGTACTAAGTACTCACTGAGCAATAAATATATACAAGTAGCTGAAAGCAAGAAATCCACAGAATACCACAAAATGAAGCTAAACTACAGTCCGATTCCTCCTACGAACTAGCAACAACAACAGTACATTACCACTATCATAGATAATCCACAGACAAAGAATGCAATGCAATGCACATAACTGCTACGGCGTGTAGCCCGATCCATTTAACGTCGACGGCGCTCACTGGGGGTGTGTACAGACTCCGGAGGGGCTCCCACAGCCCAAGTGCAATACTGCTATGACGTGCTGCCCGATCCTCATATCAACCGCTGCGGCATGCAGCCCGATCCATCCTCAGTCCACAACAAATATATAAGTCACACAACAACTCAAATTATTATTACTAGGTTCCATTTCATAAATTATTAAAATACTTTAACTTTTATTTAATTTTCCCAAAACAGGTGACTTAGCATTTCAATACGGTGATTTCAAACCAGGATTGAGATTAGTGATTAAGCAAGTATAGCTATCACATATATAACTATCCCCTAGGGATACTACAGATCGGCACAAGGACCCAAACACGGCTTATAGCCCACAATTATATCAAACACATTATTTTTCAACTACTAATATCATGTTATACTCATTAGGGATGGACTAAGTCTCAATCCCCAGTAATAATCAATCCCGCACCTGCCACGGGGTGCGAGTCACACCCTACTAGCGTCACAATGTGCTAAGCCGGGGTTTCGAACCCTCAGGCTACCATATACACAAACTACTCACCTCTAGCCGGTCGAAGACTCGTCCGCGATGCCTTTTCCTTTTGAATTCGCCGCCTCGTGCATAGAATCTAGTCAAACCACAATAATTATATCAATTACGGGTCAAAGAAACATAACCCAATTCAATTTATACGAATTACGCGATAATACACCAAGTTGGTAAAACCCGACCTGGGCCCGCTGCTCGAAAAATTCCGAAAATAGTACCAACGCGATTCACATCTCGCCACGAGTCCGTGCATATAAAATTTATTGAAATCGGAGTTCGAATGGCCTTTCAAAAGTCAAATATTTGTTTTCAATACCTAGGCCATAATTCTTCACAGTTTCTACCCAAATTCATGAAGTTTGATGTTAATTCTACCATAAAATTGTGTTTTTGAGTCAAGAATCTTACCTCCGATGTTTCCCCGTTGATTTCTCTCTTCAAAGCCATCAATTTGCTCTCGATGTGGTGCAAAAATGGAGCAAATAATGAAACCCTCGCGTCTTGTCTGATTTATATCTGTTTCTGTCAGGCATTTAATTTGCCCTATGCGATCGCGACTCCCCTCACGCGATCGCGATACACAATTTTACCGGCCTCACGTGATCGCGAGTCCCTTCATGCAATCGCGTATCACAAAATTCCCAGAACGTATTTTCCTTCTATGCGATCGCGTAGACCCTCATGCGATCGCGATGGACAACTGGGTTACTCTACGCGATCGCGACCGTGCCCCCTGCGATCGCATTGCTTCTGCTATTGACCTTACGCGATCGCGTCTCTCGCCTTGCGATCGCGAAGGGTAAAATTCTCCCCCTCTCCATTACTCTACGCGATCGCGTGCTCATTAGTGCGATCGCAAAGAGTAAATATATGATGCACTTATGACAGCAAACCAGCTCTTTCCTTTTGCCAAGAATGGTCCGTTTGGACCCCCGGATTCATCCCGAGGCCCCCTGGACCCCAATGAAAACCACCAACCTATTCCAAAATATGATACAAACTTGTTTCAATAGTAAAAACATACCCTTAAACACGAAAACCATCAAATCAAGGCGAGTTCAAGCCTAAGTTTCAACTAGAACTTCCGAAAATAACATCCAATCAAAAACCCGACCAAACGACGTCCGAATAACCCGAAAATTTGCATACATATCCAAAATCACCTAACGAAGCTACAGGAATTGTCAGAATTCTATTCTGACTCCCAGATCGAAATCTCACCTACCGTTCGGATATCGCCAAAATTCAACCTTAGCCAATTCAAGCTTATTTCTACACCGGACCTCCGAATTCGATTCCAATTGCTCTCCTAAGTCATAAATCACCTCCCGAAACTAACCAAATCATCATAATATGATTCCGATCCATCTAACTAAATAGTCAACTCTAGGTTGACATTCCATATTCAAGCTCCCTTCAAAAAGGTTATTTGCCTCGTTTCCAACCAGAATTACTCCTAACTCACCCGATAGACCCTAACACCGATATAAAAGCAGGAAACATATAAATATAAGGTAACAGGGTGGAAATTCCCGTAACGACGGGCCGGATCGTTACACGAATAAATATCTCAAGAAATAACAAAACAACGAAAAATGCACAAAAAACATGAATGCAATGCAATAAATATGATGGTACACTTCGGAACCCACTACAGCGTGCAGTCCGATACATTTAACATCGACGACACTCACTAGGGGTATGTACAGACTCCGGAGGGGCTCTTACAGTCCAAGCGCAATATCAGCCATGTCTTGGCTTCAAACAGGCTCTCGGCCTCAAATATCAATATATCATCACTGCGGTGTGCAGCCCAATCCATAACAAGGAAATCATCCTGACAGTCTGGTCCTCGACCCATCTCAGTTAAATAAATGCATAGCCAATCGGGCATGACATACTATAGGGATCTCAGCCCTCTTATCCTATTTCACTTAATATTCATGATTAAAACACAATTCTTTTATTATTTCAATACTAGAAAATATGCTTGAGAGTATGTGATATGCACACAAGTGAGGTAAAACACATAAGATCTCCTAAGGATTCTACAGGTTAGCACAAGGCCCCAAACACGGCAATCAGCCCAAATTCTAAGGGTAACAAATAATTTTGAATCAAATACGCGGTTAAAATAAATAATCGGGATGAACCAAGTCACAGTCTCCCAACGGTGCTCTACCCGACGCTCATATCCGGCATGCAAGTCACTTTCATATAGCACTATGATGTGCGAATCCAGGGGTTTCAGACTCTCAGGATATCATATACAAGTATTACCCACCCCGAACCGGTGAAATCTCAAGCTCGCCACGCCTTTGCCCATCAAATCGGCCTCCACGCGCATCGAATCTAACCATAAAAAGAGCGAATACATTACAATATGCCAAGGGAATAATACCAAATCGAAAACAACTGAGAATAGCAGAAATCTCAAAACTAGTAAAACCCGATCCCCGAGCCCGCTCCTCAAAAAATTATAAAACTCACATTACCAGATTCCTCGCCTCGCCATGAGTCCATACATATCTAGCTCCCAAGAATCGGAGTCCATTTGGCCCCTCAAATCATCAATTTAAGTTCTCTTAAGTTTCAAGCCCTAAACTTCATTTTTAGCATTTAATCCCTTGAATTTCAATGTTCAATCCATAATTTTACACTATATAAACATAATCCGAGTCCAATATTTCATACCCGATGAAGCCCCTTCGAATCCTCTTCAAAATCGCCCAAGAAAACGCCTAAGACGAAGTCCAAAATATTTTTCTTCTCTTTCAAATTCGTGAACCATTGTTCACTTAAACCCAGACTATTTTTTTGCTTCTGCAGTTAAATAACCGCACTTGCGGTTAGCTCATATGCGACCAAACAATCGCTTCTGCGATCTCACTTAAATTCCCCTAGACCGCTTATGGGTCTAGAACCGCTTCTGTGGTCTTCGCATTTGCGTATCCACGTCCGCTTCTATGGAAGACCCTGGTCCATCAAGGACCGCTTCTACGGAACCACTTATGCGGTCCCTTATCCGCAGATGCGGAAATGACAGAACCAGCAACCTCCAAACATGCAACAACTCTGATTTCTCCGTTTAACCACCCGAATTCACCGCGAGGCTCCGAGACCTCAACCAAAAGCACAGATATGACCTATTACCTTATTCAAACTTGCTCGAACCATCGAAACATTAACGTTAACACCAAAATCATCAAATTTCACCAAATCAAAGTCTAAGTTTATCAAATTCTTCCGAAAGTTACATTCGATCAAAAATACAAACAAACGATGTACGCATAACATAAAACTTTACAGACATATCAAAAATCACTTAATGAAGCTACTTCAATTCTCGGAATTCCAATCTGACCATCAGATCAAAATCTCACCCATCCACCGAAATTCTCAAAAATTCAAACTTCGCCAAGTCAAGCCTAATTCTACACCGGACCTCCAAACTCAATTTCGATCGCACTCCTAAGTCACAAATCAACCTCCAAATCTAACCGAACCACCAGAATTCACATTCGAGCCCTCTAACTACATAGTCAACTTCCGGTTGACTTTTCCAAAACAAGCTTCCTTCTAAGAGGCTAAGTGCCTCATTTCCAACTAAACCCAATTCCATTCAACCTGATCAAATCAAATACTAATATAGGAACAGAAAGTAACACAATATGGGTTAAATGGGGCGGAAACACCACATCCTTCCCAACTTAAACCAATGCTCGTCCTCGAGCGTACTCAGAGTTGTACTAGAATCCAACCAATAGCTGAATGACCTTACCAAGCATACACCTGGGGTGATCCCACGTCACCCTAACTCACATAGGTCTGATAATACAACACAGCTAATATTTCACAGTCCATCAGGACCATAAATTGTAGAACCACGTTGCACTTACGAAATCATACCCAGAATAAACCCGAACCAGTTGTAGTAACTCACACCTGCAACCTTAGGTGAAATCATACAACATATCACAAATCCAACACTCAAAGAGATAGTCTCTATTCACAGCAATTTCCCACAATACTTAATTACCGATAAGAACCTCATATTAGCTAAAGTCTTATTCCAATACTTTCATATGCTGCCAACGATAATTAAAACATGCGATAAACCGCAACCATTCCTCAGATCAACCATACGTGAAGCCATTTCACTTTTGACCAATACCACAACAGACTTCCGGACCAGACCTCGATTTTTATCCTTCTTACAAGCTGAAATTGCATCTGTTCGAATTCATTACTGACTCCAATGATTACCTCAAACCCAACTCACCACTCTGGTGATATGACACCTCAACATGGGCCTAAGCCACAACTTGCATAATACATGCACCAATGAGAAATAGTCTAAACATACTCAAATCATGACAATTGACTCAAACAAAAGAGCTATAACTCAAATTTCTTAGTACCATCACAACACAAAGCTGGGACCTCATCCCACATCATAGGAATAGAATACCTGAATCTACCCCGAAAGGTCTAATCTCTATGTAGCCTCTTTACAATGCATGATCTTATCCAAACACTGTTACACATGAGGCACTTCAAGTAGCTATACTCGAAATTGACAACCACGCACGATAGATATCTGGAACGTAAACAAATCATTATACCCATGGTGAAGCAAGTAATATACACCATACGATCCTGAAAGGACACAACCGGTGCGCTATTCGCCGAGCAACACCCAATACAGACTTTCCTTATAAACCAGGAAACAAGGCATACCAGACGGCATATGGAAAACTATCCCATCATCACACTATTGCAACGTGCAACCCGGCCCATATAACATACCTATGGCAGCATACCATCCGGTCTACACATATTCATGGTGGCGTGCCATCCGATGCACACATATTCATGGCAACGTGCCACCCAATCCATATATATATATCTCATATAATGAGATCCCTATCAAGCCAAATTTTCTCATTACAACAAAATACCGAGTACCAGTCATAAGCATACTGAGTGAATACAATGTCTACATATAGTGTTATAAGCTACAAACTCAAGCAGAGCTGAGGTTTTCCTCTCAACTTCCACTATGAATTCCGATATCACCGCACCATATGTGCTCATAGTCCGTAAAACATAATGTCTCGCAACGAAGAAGATAACTCATAGATCTCTCCAGATAGCTGATAAGCTCAGCAACGATCGAGTCAACCTATCCCTCGATAATATAATTCGGGGCCAATCGAGTTAACTCATACTGGAACACGCATCCAAAAAGAAAAAGTCCCTCAATACGGAACTGAATCAATGGTAGAACCCTCTGCACTGACATCCGCCACGAAGGCCCAATCAATAATGCAATATTTGTGAGCCGTCCGCTGGTCTTTGGAATACAAACCTCTTTTCCAGAACATAATCCGATGCACCTCGCCACGCAACCTGTGGCATTTTCCGACATAACCCATAGCACAATAGTCTAGAATAACCCAAAACTAAGACAACCAGTCTACACCCCAATATCATATCAAAAATATAATATACCAAGTAAAGAAGGATCCACGCGGGCCTCCAAGTCTCAATACCCGCTAAACAATGTCGGTACATATGATCCACGACTACGACACAGGTTGTACATGAGAACTTCTAGTCTCCATTCCATATAGCACACAAATCACCATGCCTGGCCCCAAATTCCGCAATATGACTATGTATCACACCCAAAATAACCAATCATTCCGGGATAGATATGAAGTATCATCAGTTTAGTTACACTATCCCTTTTCGAGACAAATACTCTCGTCAAATCACTTCCAATTAGTAATACCATTTTCTTTGATTATCTGAGGCTACCCGTTGCCTAAAAGTTTTATTTACTTCTTTTCAGAACTGAACTGTAACTCATCCAGATAAGATCTTCCATCAATCACATCCATGAGGAAAACAACTACACGTTCCACGCTACGCATGCCCATAGAAATTATATTCATCTCCAACTCACGGTAAAACCCAACAAGAACTCTCTCCCAATTCCATTTGTACAAGGTAAACTGCCAGGACTGGATCCTTCTACCCAAAACGAGCTAAGCGAGCTGTCAGAACTCAAGAGATTTTGTTGCACAATACCTATAAGGGCTCATTACCTCGAACACATACAAAAAATTAATCCTATCCTTACCATACCATTTCAGTCTATTATCAAGCAATCCCATTTATTATCCTTCCTGATTCATCATCAACTCGGTATTCCTTCTTCCTCTAGCACCAAAATTCCTCAACCTAGGTCTACCACACGAGACTCGAACATAAGACCATACTGTCTAAGACTCATAGGCCATTAAATACCCTTTCAACCGTTTCCCTGAAATACCACTTTCCAAAATACATTACATTGAAGAACTTCCTGTAAATTTTGAATTCGTTACCATTACTTCCCAGATACAAATACATAGAATCCCGTAGTTAGCCCAAAATACCACAAGTCTTGATCTAGTCCAATGAAAACACAGTCCTTGACCACAACACAACCTTACGACACCTGATTACCGCATGTAGAACCTTCAACACATTAAGACCATTTTCGAAAGTCATTCCCTTTTACACAACTGTAATTTATCTAACTTAACAAACAGAACTACTCATGCCTTATTAGCACTCCGACATCGTAGAACATGATCCCATACCAATACAAACAACCATCTTCCTTTTCTATATATTGAGCATCCTTTACCAGCAACAACTCAAGACATCCTATTATTTTCACACATCTATGAATCATCGCAGAACCTTTGTCAAACTTTCCTTCACACGTGCCATTCTCGGCTCAATTTTTGCAATCAAAATTGATCCGCCAGCATACCTCGAAACGGAACCAATATAGCACAAAATCGTGCAACCAAGTAATCAGTAGCAACCTTCCCAACTTGGCTCGAAGCCATCTATCAGAACACATTCAATAACCCATAATACTTTTACTCTAATGATGCCACAATATTATAGTGAGATTAGATTCAAATCATCTACTTGTTTATGAAAACACCGATCATCTAGTACTGAAGTCCTCTACAAACTTTGCATTCATTTCCACCTCAGTTGAGTCCACTCTCTAAGCGACCCAAATTCTCAAATTTCAACACATACCCTTCAATTACACATGAGATATTCTAACGTACACACAAGGTTCATACCACGCGAGAAAACTCCATAGGAGATAACCCACTTGCTTCGCCTCGATTTAGTATTTCAGCACACCTCCAACCGTCATATACTTAATATAGCCAATTTAGTCTTCCTACGTCTGAACTCATACCGCCACAAGTGTTGCCCTTAACTTTCCAACTAGGAGATACAAAAATATTCTTCATCACGTGCCCAATAATCGGGCTACACAACATATCACAATCAGAATCGAGCACTTATCAGTCATCTATCATCCAACAGACTTCTTCATCACCACCAGGTCGTACAGATACATCTCACAGCACTAACAAACTCATCATATAGCTATCCAATCTCCATCCTGGCTAATAAGGACAATATTGAACATATAAGTTCAAAACACTTGCTCACACAATCATCACCTCGGTTCTCAAGCCATAGGCAAAGATTCGGCCTCAAGTCCTTCAGACTGGCCCAACATGAACTCACAAAGATTACCTCTCGTCCCTTGATCGGGGAATCGCCATCCATCAAGGCACATATGATACTCAGTGCTAATGTGCGCATACAAACGCATGGAAGGAATTTAAGAGTTATATCTCCAGTTGAATCAAGTGCGCATGATAAAAATTCCAAGGAAAAGAATTTTTCCTAAAGGTTCTACAGCCTCTCGAGGATAAATACAGATGTCTTCCTACCGATTCGCGAGACTCTACTAAACTTGCTCATGACTCGTGAGACCTAGTAACCTAGGTTCTGATACCAACTTGTCACGACCCAAACCTACACCGGTCAAGGTGGCGCCTCTCGTGAAGACAAGGCCAGCCAACTAACCCAATTCACCCTTCCTTTTAGAATTATTTAAACATAAATGAGTAAAGTGATACAGCTTAAAAGCAATAATAATCAAGATTACAACCCCACACAACCCGACTGGCGTGTCACAAGTCACGAGCATCTAAGAAGTAGGAACTCTACTATAGGGCCAATACTATATATACAAAATAAGATCTGGAAATTAAAGGAGAAGTGCGTTTCCGCGGACACTGGCGGTCACCTTGCTCAGCTACGTTAGTATATCTTCAATCAGCTAATAACCCACTATCGGGTGAACAATAGCTGCAACTGCATGCGAGGTGTTAGGAGTAAAGTGAGTACTTCCGACTTAGCGGTAATAAGAGTAAATAATACTGAGCGGTAAGAAATCACGTAAGAACACTCCATCATGCTATATAGGACAGTACAACCTTTTGAGAAAAATAATAAAAACGTAAAAATCCTTTAGAAATATCTAGCTCAGTTAATAACCTCTTCTGAAATAACCTTTTCTTTCAACAGATAAGCAATTAAATGCGGAACATGTAATGCAATTCAGCACAAAAATCAGCCCCTCAGCCACAAACAAGTATGCATAATTGTGCTCATAAACTCACCCTACTGGCAATGTTCTTGTTCCTGGTCAGCCATTATTACATGACCCGTTTACATCATACAATGTCACTATTACCACTGTCTCAAATTTATCTTATTTAAAAGTGATCAGACAATATCAGAACAGCAAATAAATATCTCAAGAAATAACACAACAACGAAAAATGCACAAAAAAATATGAATGCAATGCGCATATAACGGTACACTCCGGTACCCACTGCAGCATGCAGTCTGATCTATTTAACATCGACGGTGCTCACTAGGGGTGTGTACAGACTTTAGAGGGGCTCCTACAGCCCAATCACAATATCAGCCATGTCTTGGCTTCAATAAGGTTCTCGACCTCGATATCAATATATCATCGCTATGGCGTGCAACCCGATCCATAACAAGGAAATCATCCTCAAAGTCGGGTCCTCAACCCATCTCAGTCAAATAAATGCATAGCCAATCGGGCATGACATGCTATAGGGATCTCAACCCTTTTATCCTTTTTCATCTAATATTCAAGATTAAAACACAGTTCTTTTATTATTTCAATAGTAGAAAATATGACTAAGAGTATGTGATATGCACCCAAGTGAGGTAAAACACATAAGATCCCCTAAGGATTCTATAGGTCGGCACAAGGCCCCAAACATGGCAATCAACCCAAATTATGATGATAACAAATAATTTTAATTCAAATATGCGGTAAAAATTAACAATTGAGACGGACTAAGTCACAGTCCCCCAAAGGTGCTCTACCCCACGCTCAGATCCGTCATGCAAGTCACCTCCATATAGAACTATGATATGCAAATCTGGGGTTTCAAACCCTCCGGATATTATTTCAAGTATTACTTACCTCGAACCGGCGAAATCTCAAGCTCGCGACGTCTTTGCCCCTCAAATTGGCCTCCACGCATGTCGAATCTAACCAAAAACATAACGAATACATTAGAACATGCTAAGGGAACAATACCCAATCGAAGACAACCGAGAAATAACAGAAATCTTGAAACTAGTAAAACCCGAGCCCCGAGCCCGCTTTTTGAATAATAAAAAACTCACATTACAAGATTCCTCGCCTCGCCAGAAGTCCATATATATCAAACTCCCAAGAATAGGAGTCCATTTGACCCCTCAAATCATTAATTAAGCTCTCTAAGTTTCAAGCCCAAACCTCAATTTTCAGCATTTAATCCCTTGAATTTTAGTGTTCAATCCATATTTTTACACTATATAAAAATAATCCGAGTACAATAATTCACACCTGATTAAGTCCTTTTGAATTCTCTTCAAAATCGCCCAAGAAAACGCCTAAGCCGAAGTCCAAAATATTTTTCTTCGCTTTCAAATTCGTGAACCACTGTTCACTTAACCCCATACTGTTTTTCCACTTCTGCGGTTAAATAATCGGACCTGCAGTCACCGCATATGCGACCAAATGATCACTTCTACGATCTCGCTTAATTTCCCCCGGACCGCTTATGCGGATCCATTCCGCTTCTGCGAAAGACCCTGGTCCCTTAAGGACCGCTTCTACGACCAATACGTCGCATCTGCGGAACCTCTAATGCGGTCCCTTTTCTGCAGATGTGGAAATGACAGAACTAGCAACCTCCAAACATGCAACAACTCTGAATTCTCCGTTTAACCACCCGAATTCACCCCAAGGCCTCCAGGACTTCAACTAAAAGCACAGATATGACCTATTACCTTATTTAAACTTGCTTAAACCATCTAAACATTACCGTTAACACTAAAATCATCAAATTTCACCAAATCAAAGCCAAAGTTTATCAATGGTTTAACCCTCTACACTGACATCCGCCAGGAAGGCCCAATCTATAAAGCAATATTTTCCATCTGTCCGCTGGTCTTTAGAATACAAACCTCTCTGCCGGAACATAATCCGATGCACCTCGCCACGCAACCTGTGGCATTTTACGACATAACCCATAGCACAATAGTCTAGAATAACCCAACTCTAAGACAACCAGTCTACACCCCAATATCATATCAAAAATCTAATATACCACGTAAAGAAGGATCCATTCGGGCCTCCAAGTCTCAATACCCGCTAAACAATGCCGGTAAATATGATCCACGACTACTACACAGGTTGTACATGAGAACTTCTAGTCTCCATTCCATATAGCACACGAATCACCATGCCTGGTCCCAAATTTCGCAATATGACTACGTATCATACCCCAAGTAACCAATCATTCCACAATAGATATTCTAAAATTTCCATGTCTCGTCACACAAACTCAGATACCAATAGTCGATCTGATAAGAAAACCCCACAATATTACCGAAGTATCATCAGTTTAGTCACACTACCCCTTTCAGAGACAAGTACTCTCGTCAAATCACTTCCAATTAGTAGTACCATTTTTTTTTGATTATCTGAGGCTACCCGTTGCCTACGAGTTTTATGAACTTCTTTTCAGAACTGAACTGTAACTCATCTAGCCAAGATCTTCCATCAATCACATCCATGAGGAAAACCAGTACACGTTCCATGCTACACATGCCCATAGATATTATATTCATCTCCAACTTACGGTAAAACCCAACAAGAACTCTCTCCCAATTCCATTTGTACAAGGTAAACTGCCAGGACTGAATCCTTCTACCCAAACCGAGCTAAGCGAGCTATCAGAACTCAAGAGATTTTGTTGCACAATACCTATAAGGGCTCATTACCTCGAACACATACAAAAAATTAATCCAATCCTTACCACACCATTTAAGTCTATTATCAAGCTATCCCATTTATCGAATTTCCTTCTTGATTCATCATTAACTCGATATTCCTTCTTGCTGTAGCACCAAAATGCCTCAACCTAGGTCTACAACACGAGACTCGAATATAAGTACATACTGTCTAAGACTTATAGGCGATTAAATACCCTCTCAATTGTTTCCCTGAAATACCACTTTCCAGAATACTTTACTTTGAAGAACTTCCTGTAAAATTTGAATTCGTAACCATTAATTCCCAGATACCGATACATAGAATCCCGTAGTTAGCCCAAAATACCACAAGTCTTGATCTTGTCCAATGAAAACACAGTACTTGACCACATACACAACCTTACGACACCTGATTAACGCATGTAGAACCTTGAACACATTAAGACCATTTTCGAAAGTCATTCCCTCTTACACAATTGTAATTTATCTGACTTAACAAACAAAACTACTCATGCTTTATTAGCACTCTGACATCGCAGACCATGATCCCATACCAATACAAACAACCATCTTCTTTCTCTATACACTAAGCATCCTTTACCAGCAACAGCTCAAGACATCCTATTATTTTCACACATCTACGAATCATCGAATAACCTTTATCAAAATTTCCTTCACATGTGACATCCTCGGCTCAATTTTTGCAATCAGAACTGATCCGCCAGCATACCTCGAAACGGAACCAATATAGCACATAATCGTGCAACGAGGTAATTAGTAGCAACCTCACCACCTTGGCTCGAAGCCATCTATCAGAACACATTCAATAAACCATAACACTTTTACTTTAATGATGCCACAATATTATAGTGAGATTAGACTCAAATCATCTACTAGTTTATGAAAACACCGATCATCTAGTACTGAAATCCTCTGCAACTTTGCATTCATTTCCACCTTAGTTGAGTCTGCTCTCTAAGCGACCCAAATTCTGAAATTTCAACACATACCCTTCAATTACACATGAGATCTTCTAACGTACACACAAGGTTCATACCACGCGATAAATCTCCGTAGGAGATAACCCACCTGCTTCACCTCGATTTAGTATTTCAGCACACTTCCCACCGTCATATACTTAATACAAACAAGTTAGTCTTCCTGAGTCTGAACTCATACCGCCACAAGTGTTGCACTTAACTTTCCAACTAGGAGATACAAAAATAGTCTTCACGTGCCCATGACTCGGGCTACACAATATATCACAATCGAAAACGAGCACTTATCAGTCATCTATCATCTATCAGACTTCTTCATCACCACCAGGTCGTATAGATACATCTCGCAGCACTAACATACTCATCATATAGATATCCAATCACCATCCTGGCTAATAAGGACAATATTGAACATATAAGTTCAAAACACTTGCTCACACAATCATCACCTCGGTGCTCAAGCCATAGGCAAAGATCCGGCCGCAAGTCCTCCAGACTGGCCCAACATGAACTCACGGAGATTACCTTTTGTCCCTTGATCGGTGAATCGCCAGCCATCAATTCACATATGATACTCAGTGCTAATGTGCGCATACAAACGCATGGAAGGAATTTCAAGAGTTATATCTCCAGCTGAATCAAGTGTCCATGATAAGAATTCCAAGGAAATGAAATTTTCTTAAAGGTTTTGCAGCATCTCGAGGATAAATACAGATGTCTCCGTACCGATCTGCGAGACTCTACTAAACCTGCTCATGACTCGTGAGATCGAGTAACCTAGGCTCTGATACCAACTTGTCACGACCCAAATCCATACTGGTCAAGATGGCGCCTCTCGTGAAGACAAGGCTAGCCAACTAACCCAATTCACCATTCCTTTTAGAATTATTTAAACATAAATGAGTAAAGTGATATAGCTTAACAGTAATAATAATAAAGATTACAATCCCACACAACCCGACCGGCGTGTCACAAGTCGCGAGCATCTAAGAAGTAGGAACTCTACTATAGGGCCAATAATATATATACAAAATAAGATCTGGAAATTAAAGGTGAAGTATGGTACCGCGGACACTGGCAGTCACCTTGCTCAGCTACGTTAGTATATCTTCAATCAGCTAATAACCCACTATCGGGTGAACAATACCTGCAACCTGCAACTGCATGCGAGGTGTTGGGAGTAAAGTGAGTACTTCCAACTCAGTGGTAATAAGAGTAAATAATATTGAGCGGTAAAAAATCATGTAAGAACACTCCATCATGCTATATAGGATAGTACAACCTTTTTGAGAAAAATAGTTAAAACGTAAAAATCATTTAGAAATATCTAGCTCAGTTAAAAACCTCTTCTGAAAATATCTTTTTTTTCAACTGATAAGCAATTAAATGCGGAACAGGTAATGCAATTCAGCACAAAAATCCGCCCCTCGGGCACAAACAAGTATGCATAATTGAGCTCATAAACTTACCCTACCGGCATTATTCTTGTTCCTGGTCGGCCAATTTTACCTGACCCGTTTACATTAAACAATGTCACTATTACCACTGTCTCAAATTTATCCTCTTTAAAAGTGATCAGGACAATATCAGAACAGCAAATAAATATCTCAAGAAATAACACAACAACGAAAAAAGGCATGAAAAATATGAATGCAATGCAATGCATATGACGGTACACTCTGGTACCTACTGTGGCATGCAGTCTGATCTATTTAACATCGACGTCGCTCACTAGGGGTGTGTACAGACTTTGGAGGGGCTTCTACAGCCCAAGCGCAATATCAGCCATGTCTTGGCTTCAATAAGGCTCTCGACCTCAATATCAATATATCATCGCTACGACGTGAAGCCGGATCCATAACAAGGAAATCATCCTCACAGTCGAGTCCTCGACCCATCTCAGTCAAATAAATGCATAGCCAATCGGGCATGACATGCTATAGGGATCTCAGCCCTTTTTATCCTTTTTCATCTAATATTCATGATTAAAACACAGTTCTTTTATTATTTCAATAGTAGAATATATGACTGAGAGTATGTGATATGCACCCAAGTGAGGTAAAACACATAAGATCCCCTAAGGATTCTATAGGCCGGCACAAGGCCTCGAACACGACAATCAGCTCAAATTATGATGATAACAAATAATTTTCAATCAAATACGTTGCAAAAATCAACAATCGGGACGGACTAAGTCATAGTCCCCCAATGGTGCTCTACCCCACGCTCATATCCGTCATGCAAGTCACCTCCATATAGAACTATGATGTGCAAATCTTGGGTTTCAAACCCTCTGGGTATGATTTACAAGTATTACTCACCTCGAACCAGCGAATTCTCAAGCTCGCGACGCCTTTGCCCCTCAAACTGGCCTCCACGCACATCGAATCTAACCAAAAACATAATGAATACATTAGAACATGCCAAGGGAACAATGCCCAATCGAAGACAACCGAGAAATAGCAGAAATCTCAAAACTAATAAAACCCGAGCCCCAGGCCCGCTCCTCGAAAAATTAAAAACTCATATTACCTGATTCATCGCCTCGCCACGAATCCATATATATCCAACTCCCAAGAATAGGAGTCCATTTGACCCCTAAAATCATCAATTTAAGCTCTCTAAGTTTCAAGTCTAAACCTCCACTTTTAGCATTTAATCCCTTGAATTTCAGTGTTCAATCCATATTTTTACACTATATAAACATAATCAGAGTACAATAGTTCATACCTGATGAAGCCCCTTCGAATTCTCTTCAAAATCGCCCAAAACAACGCCTAAGCCGAAGTCCAAAATATTTTTCTTCGCTTTCAAATTCGTGAACCACTGTTCACTTAACCCCGTACTATTTTTCCACTTCTGCGGTTAAATAATCGGACCTGCAGTCACCGCATATGCGACCAAACGATCGCTTCTAAGATCTCGCTTAATTTCCCTCGGACCGCTTATGCGTATCCACGTTCGCTTCTGCGAAAGACCCTGGTCCTTTAAGGACAACTTCTACGACCAATACGCCGCATCTGCGGAGCCTCTAATGCGGTCCCTTTTCCGCAGATGCAGAAATGACAGAACTAGCAACCTCCAAACATGCAACAACTCCGAATTCTCCGTTTAACCACCCGAATTTACCCCGAGGCCTTTGGGACCTCAACCAAAAGAACATATATGACCTATTACCTTTTTTAAACTTGCTCAAACCATCTAAACATTACCGTTAACACTAAAATCATCAAATTTTACCAAACCAAAGCGTAAGTTTATCAAATTCTTCTGAAATTCACATTCGATTGAAAATCCGACCAAACGACGTCCGAATGACCTGAAAATTTGCAGACATATCCAAAATCACCTAACGAAGCTATTGGAACTCTCAAAATTCCATTTCGACCATCGGATCAAAATCTCACCCATCCACCAGAATTCGCCAAAATTCAAACTTCGCCAATTCAAGCCTAATTCTACACCAGACCTCCAAATTAAATTCCGATCGTACTCCTAAGTCACAAATCAACCTCCAAAGCTAATCGAACCATGGTAATTCACATCTGAGCTCTCTAACTACATAGTCAACTTTCGATTAACTTTTCCAAAGCAAGCTTCCTTCTAAGAGGCTAAGTGTCTCATTTCCAACTAAAACCAATTCCATCCAACCCAATCAACTCAAATACTAATATAGGAACACAAAGCAGCACAATATGGGAGAAACGGGGCGAAAACACATGGGACGACGGATCGGGTCATCACAAAACACATATCTGTTAGACCCCTTTGTGCCTAAAATACAAACTCACTCTAGGGTTCCTAACTCCATTTCTCCTAGCCGCCTCTCTCCCATTTTACTTCTTGGACAATAATCCAAACTTTAACACCCTTAGCAGTGTTTGTTACTCCATTTTAGTGTAAGCTTTGTACATACTTTCGGTAGTTCTTCAGCCCCCCTCTTTCTTCTATTTTCATGAATGATGGCATATCAAAATCAAGAGGAAATAAGTCCTAAATCTCACCATTTCTAGCTATTCTTGGATGAATCAAATATCAGTAACTTTGATCAAAATCCCAAACGTTCAAAATTCAAAATTGTTTGACCATGCTCAAATCTGAAAGGAAATCCCGCCCAAAAATTGAAACCCTAGATTTTTCTTCCTATAAATATGCCTAAAACCTTCAACCGAAGGGGACTTCGTGGAATCTCAAAAAATATCATATTTATACTTTCGGTTTTTGTATTCAATATCTCTCTCAAGCTTCAAAATTCGAAATGCAAAGGAGTAGGTCTTACGTGACCTTTGAGCGTCGTTCACTGCTCCGTGAAAGGTAAAATATGTCCCTATTTTGATTTTTTTCCCCTTTGTCAAGGTACTTTGTTTGTTTAGAAAAGCATATTATAAATTCGCTTCTCTAGCTGTTGTAATGAGATGTGTCAATGGTATTTATTGTTGAAGTAAAACTAGGAATCATGCGCTCATATTTGTCAGGTTGAAGTTTATGACCAAATCACGTTACTTGCTATCACAATTCAAGTATAACAGAAAATATATCCTTTAGGATTTTTTTGATTAACATTCTGTTTCCAAAGTAGTTTTATTTTAAAATTTTATTCTTGAATGAACTCTAGTTATGAATAATGTGGTTTGTAGTATAAAGTATGTTGTTAGGTTAAAATGTGTGGCAACTTTAGATTTTTTGTTTGTTTGTTATAGTTTAGAAATCATGTCTATAACTTAAGTATCATTTTAGTTTGATTTAAGTGATTAACATCCTCCCAAAATACATACTGCTACCATGTCTTTGTTAGAAACAAGAATTTAGGAGTTATTTCTATAAAACTTCGCCAAGTCAAAGTCAAAGAAAAGTTAATGGTTGTGCCTCTATTCCTTTGTCATCATAATAAAATATATATATTTTCTTTATGATAATGATACTATGATTTAAGATCTTTACATGCATGGACTTTATAGGAAATTGATTAATGAGCTACATACTTGAGTTATAGGTGCAAAATGCTAAGATTCTGCTTTTCCCCGTGATAATAGAAAGTATTGATATCTGCTTATTTCGTTATTGTTATGGCCATTAATAAACATACTCCTTTAGTTTCTGTTTGAGAGGACACCTTTAATTTATTCTAATTAGTATAATGGATGGAGATTGGAGAATGTATTTTTGGGATAGTTTTTAGCATGCTTAAGTCATGAATCTTTGTTTATATGAAATGTTAGTTTGCAGAGTATGGATTTGAATGATATTGGCGATTTCATTTTACTTATTCTTCATGTATTTCTTTTGTTTTGCATATACTCGCCTGGAGAAAATACTTGATTCTTAATGCAAGGCACTCTAATCACTAATAGAATTGGCCATCTGTGCTCGAGACTTTGCAGAAAAGCAGATTATTTCGGACAATAGTTTTGGCTTTACAGACATAAGGACACGTGATTTTCACTTATGTTTTTTTAACAAATGTATTTCTTTTAAACAAGATAGTAGTCATTAGAATACTTTGAACTTCATATTTGATTACGTTAAGATGATTTTAACTCATGATTTCCTACGCATAGATATTTTCAAAGTCATGCACTTTTGAATTCAATCCCTTTTAAAAAAAAAAATTATTTATACACTCTACACTTAGCTTTAATCATATTAAGTTCGGTCGGTTAATCATTTTAACATGAATCTTAAAGGGTGCCTTTAAAACCTTCTCTTTAGATTAATTGACCACTTACCTAAAAAATTTAGGCAAACTAGACCATTAACAGTGTTTTACTTTATTAAATTAATCAATTTAGGTATCCTAATTCGCCTTAGAAATAATTAGGTGGCGACTCTTAAACTATAATCAAATTTGAATTTGCCTACTTTTACCAGTTTAAAATGGGGTATAACACAAAACACATATTAACAATTATAACATAAATATAAAAAATCTAAAATTTTACTTTCCTTTATTCTCAAAGTTCATCAACTAACAAGTAACAAGACATCCAGTGATCAAATATTCTTTTATGTACAATTTTTTCTATTTGGATCGATATTTGCTAGTTTTGAACATAATTTTTGTCAATAAACATTTTCAGTTTTGTATTTTTTAGTGCCGAATAAACTTAAATCGAAAGGAATAAAACTGAACCATACTGAATTTAATTAAGTACGATATTGGTATAGGATTTTAAGAAATCGAATATCAAAAATACCGAACCGAAATGTCTAAATAAACACCCCTATTTACTCGGAGAAATATCTGATTTTGACTGATGGAAAACTTTGATTGTTTGCTCCTCTTGACCGGACGGATTGCGATAAAAAATAAAATTTTAATAATTAAGGAACATCGTCAAAGCAGGGGTTTTGATGAATTGGTCCTGCCAAGAAAAAAAGGAAATAAAAGGAGTCAGTTTGCTTGACATTTAATGACCTTGCTAATCCTTGTTATGGAATAAACTAGTGAACTTGCCGCGCTTTGCGCGAAAAAACCTCTTTTTGTAGAATAGTATTTTAATATTTTTTTAATAGTAATATTTTAATTTTCGAATATTAAAAAAATAGAAGTATATACTTTATTGTTTACCTCTTTGGTCTTTTATATCATGTCGGGTTTCACAAAACACAGAAGAAAGATAAAATAGGCTATTCATAATTTACTCTTTCAGTTGCTTGACACGGGTATATATATTTTCATCTATATCTTTTGATGGGATATAGTAAATTAAAGTAAATAGGTATTTCTTTTCTATCCATAGGACATATTATTATGACATATATGTAAAATTGACGAATATATGCAAATTTTTGTGGGGGAGATACCATTACCACTGCCTCTCATCGGTTGCCGTTATCGCAATAACTTCAAATCGCGACAATTGTTTGTTCGTTTGAGAACTCTCCTCATGTATAAATTAACAATGAGAAATCTTTTACATAGAATATATAAATTAAATTATCATCTTAAAAGTAAAAGCAAAAACTATAGTAGTATTAATTTAATCCAAATTTAAGTTTTCCTTCATTTTACTATCAGAAAGAATTACGACTTATTTCCTCCTACTCTGCCAAAGCAAATACTTCTATCTTTGGACAAAGTGTATACCGTATTTGTCCAGAATTTTGAAATTAAATCACATCTCATCATCTTATCAAGAAAGTCCACTTGACACCTTTATAATTTCAACCTATATGACTTCTGAATAATATCACTCTCTTTTGATCCCTTTTCATTCCTCTAATTATCTCGTTGACAAAGTATTTAACGATAGTCTGGCTAGGTTTCTACACTATCTTGGGCAAAAGTTATATTAACTTGCAAATTAATAAGTCAAAGATTAGGAAACCCATAACTCATAAGCATCATATTTGTATTACCGGAAACTCTACGAATTATAAAACCACAGGAAGAAAGAAGAGAGAATAACTTAATAATCTCTCTCTCTCTCTCTCTCTCTATATATATATATATATATATATATATATATATATATATATATATATATATATATATATATATATATATATATATATAAACTGCAAGTTCAATTAAAAAAAATTCACAAAAGAGAACTCTACTCTCTTGCCCTCTAAAGACAAAATGTTATGGAGAAATGAGATCAAACACGAAACTTCTTAAGAACCAACACTTCCCTTAACATCAGAATTAAAAGCACTTTCAGATTTTTATCTTCCTCTGGCCATTGCCTTTTTTTCTATCAATTTTCTTATATATGAAAATAATTATCAATTTCCAACCGTTGTTTTAGCATATATAAGTTTCCAATTGTGTCACCTCCTGCAAGTAAACATGCTTCTTGTGCAAGAACCAAAATCTCTTGTTCGTTGATATCTCTTAAGTACCTTCGATGGCTCTTATACAAAGTTAAGGAAAACAAACATAAGTTGTGGGATAAAAAGAAAAAACCAGAAATTTGAAAATCAAACACCATATGTACATGACAGTTGAAAATTAAAATAGAAATTTAATTAATAGATATTGAAAATTAAACACACATATACATTAAGCTTCAACCGTACCATTAGTTTTTTCTCTGTCAAAACTTCCTCACCGACGGTTGACTTCCTCTATTCCGCTGGTTTATTATCTTTTGTAAAGTAAATGATTGGCTCAGCAAAAAGAAAATCAATCGACGAGGAAAGTATAATTATACCTGTCACGACCCTAGTTCACCAATCGTGAACATGTCGAGATAGCACCCAGTCCCAACAACTAGGTAAGCCTAACACGTTGCGGAATACACAAGCTATGAACACTTAAATAAGAAACAACGGAAAAATAGCATAAAAAGGTATGTAATCCGTGCCGCTTGGCACATACATTCGTCAACACACTGAATAAAACGTTACCAAGATCCGGAATCCCACGGTAACACAGACTAAAAGAGAATATACAACCGTGGCTCTATGTGTAAAGAGTATCTAACAACGAAATGAAGAAAAATGTCAACTAGTACTATTAGAATAGAAGGAAAGCCTCCGGATCTGCGGACGTAGCAGATCATACCTCGAGGTCTCCAGAAAGCTGCGGAAATCACCTAGCACGAGCCTGCTCTGATGTACCTGGATCTGCACAACAAAAGTGTGCAGAAAAGTAGCATGAGTACACCACGTCGGTACTCAGTAAGTGCCAAGCCTAACCTCGATGGAGTAGTAACGAGGAAGGTCAGGGCCCTACTGAGAAACAATAATATAATGATGATAACAAAAAAATAAACAGTTTAAATGATAATAATTTCCGAAATAACAACAATAAGATGATTACTGCAACTGCCTACAATTAAGCTAACAACAAATAACCAACTCAATAAAACAAGTTCAGGACCTGTGGGAATTGAACCCACAGTCCCATTTTTCAGTACCCCTGGGTCTCCGGGAATCGAACCCGCAGCCCATGTCTCAATAATATCTCAATAACTCAGGATCTCCGGGAATCGAACCCGCACTCCCTACCAATAACTCAAGATCTCGGGAATCGAACCCATAGTCCATACTAATAACTCAGGATCTCGGGAATCGAACCCGTAGTCCCTACCAATAACTCGGGATCTCGGGAATCAAACCCGTAGTCCCTACCAATAACTCGGGATCTCGGGAATCGAACCCGTAGTCCCTACCAATAACTCGGGATCTCGGGAATCGAACCCGTAGTCCCTACCAATAACTCGGGATCTCGGGAATCGAACCCGTAGTCCCTACCAATAACTCGGGATCTCGGGAATCGAACCCGTAGTCCCTACCAATAACTCAGGATCTCGGGAATCGAACCCTTAGTCCCTACCAATAACTCATGATCTCGGGAATCGAACCCGTAGTCCACATTTAAATAAATCTCAGGATCTTCGGGAATCGAACCCGCAGTCCACAACAATACCACTCCGGGTCTCTGGGAATCGAACCCACAGCCCTGAAATCTCCGGGAATTGAACCCGCAGTCCACAAACACCGCAAGTAAAGGAATACACAGAGAGAACTATAATATGCTTAACTATAACTTCGCCGATAAACAGCGCAGCGATTACCAAGAGAACTCAAGTAAGACAATTAGGCAACTAGACAGTTAAATACTACCTCGTCATGCTTTTCTAACTGCTACCGGGTAGAAATATTGAAATTTAACAGCTAAAAACAGGAATATCACTCATTGAACATTTTAAGTAAAGTATGTGTTCAACAACCAACATATGTACACGCCCGTCACCTTGCGTACAAGGCATTTAAAGTATCACATAATATCCTAGGGGTGAAAGTCCCCCACACGAGGTTAGACAAGCCACTTACCTCAATTCCGGTACAAAACCGCTAAGAAATAACCCTCTTGCCGCGAATGTCGGCCTCCACAAGTATAATATCTGATAAAAATCAATAGAATCACATCAAAATAGGCCAATTGGGCATTACCCAATCAAAATAACTCAAAATGCACCAAAACCCACAAGTTGCCAAAAACCCGACTTTCGGTACGCTTATCGAAAATCACGAAAATTATATTTTCGGGTTCCTTATCTCAATAGGAGTCCGTGCATATAAAATTTATCGAAATCGGACTCCGTTTGCCCATTCAAATCAAAGATTTTCTAACATTTCGGCCTAGGGCTCAAACCCACCTTTAATCTTCCACTTTCAGTGAAATAATCACGAATTTCATGATTAACCAACGAATTAAGGTCAAGAAACTTACCCCCGATGATTTCCCGATGATATCCCAGCGTTTCCCCTTCAAAATCCTCTCTTGGAGCTCAACAATGGCGGTTTTGGTGTGTTAGGCCGCGACCGAAATGTTCTGGACTTAAAGTCACTGCCAAGCCATTTTACTCTACGCGATCGCAGCACTGGGCTTGCGATCGCGATGCACAAAATATGGGCGGCCTAATTTTCCTCTACGCGATCGCGTGATCCTGGACGCGATCGCAGTGAACAACTCAGCGACCCTACGCGATCGCAAACGACATGAACGCGATCGCGAAGAACAAACTCGTCCGGCTCCCCAAACTACCCTACGCGATCGCATACTCCCTCACGCGATCGCGATGCTTACTCTCCCAGACTTACGCGATCGCACCCTCCACCTTGCGATCGCAGAACTCCGGGCTTTTACCTTACGCGATCGCATCCTAGGCATCGCGATCGCGATGCATTACGACCACACCTTACGCGATCACGTGGCCATCTCCGCGATCGCGGAGAGCAAAATTGCTCTGCAATTATTGCAGCAGAAAACAGCAGTGCCTTTTGGCACAAATTGGTCCGTTTGGACCCCCGAATTCATCCCGAGGCTCCCGGGACCCCAACGAAAACCACCAACATACTCCAAAACACGATACGAACTCATTCAAATAATAAAAACACGTCTAACAACATCAAAACCCATAATTCACATCGAATTCAAGCCTAAATGTCTTAAAACTTTCCGAATTGCACATTCGATCTAAAACCCGACCAAACGACGTCCGAATGACCCGAAACTTTGCGGACATATCCAAATTCACATAACGAAGCTACAGAAATTGTCGGAATTCCATTCCGACCCCCCGGATCAAAATCTCACCTATCGTTCGGATTCGCCAAAATTTCAACCTTCGACATTTCAAGCCTAATTGAGCTAAGGACCTCCAAAATACATTCCGAACGCGCTCTCAACCCCGAAATCACCTAACGGAGCTAATGGAATCATCGGATTTCCGTTCTGAGATCGTCTTAACACTGTTCCGGTTACGGACCATTTTCTATCTTTAAAGCTCTCATTTAGGGACTAAGTGTCCCAAAATACTTCAAATTTCAGGGCCGACTCTCCCGGCAAACCACAATAGCAGAAAATGTACTTAGGGAAATAGTTAAATTAAGGATTGGGGCGTAATTTTCTAAAACGACCGGTCGGTTCGTTATATCTTCCCACCCTTAAAAGATTCGTTCGTCCTCGAACGAGCATAGAAAACATACCTGGAGTAGTGAAAAGATGAGGGTACTGGCTGCGCATATCCTGCTCGGTCTCCCAAGTCGCCTCCTCGACCGGCTGGCCCCGCCACTGAACTTTTACCGAAGCGATGTTCTTTGACCTTAGCTTTCTAACCTGCCTGTCTAGAATGGCTACTGGCTCTTCAACATAAGATAGATCCTTGTCCAGCTGAACAGAAGTAAAATCCAACACATGCGACGGGTCACCATGGTATATCCGGAGCATGGGACATGAAATACGGGGTGAACTCCGTCTAGATTAGGAGGTAAGGCCAACTCTTAAGCAACCCCCCCAACACGCCTCAAAATCTCGAAAGGGCCAATAAACCTAGGACTCAGCTTTCCTTTCTTCCCAAACCTCATAACGCCCTTCATGGGCGAGACTCGAAGCCGAACCCGCTCACCAACCATAAAAGCCACATCGCGAACCTTCTTGTCCGCATAACTCTTCTCTCTAGACTGGGCTGCACGAAGTCTGTCCTGAATCACCTTGACCTTGTCCATAGCCTCCTGAACCATATCAGTACCTAGCAACCTGGCCTCGCCCGGCTCAAACCAACCCACGGGAGACCTGCACCTCCTACCATATAGGGCCTCGTACGGTGCCATCCGAATACTAGACTGGTAGCTGTTGTTATAAGCAAACTCCGCCAGTGGCAAGAAGTGATCCCATGAACCTCCAAACTCAATCATGCACGCACGGAGCATATCCTCCAAAATCTGAATAGTGCGCTCGGACTGCCCATCAGTCTGGGGGTGAAATGCTGTGCTCAGCTCCACCCGAGTGCCTAACTCCTGATGTACGGCTCTCCAAAATCGTGAAGTGAACTGAGTGCCTCTATCTGAAATGATAGAAACCGGAATACCATGCAGCCGAACTATCTCCCTGATGTAGATCTCCGCAAGTCGCTCCGATGAATAAGTGGTGCTCACCGGTATGAAATGGGCAGACTTGGTCAGCTGATCCACAATAACCCAAATGGAATCAAACTTCCTAACA
>JASVEL010011251.1:0-12837 GCA_032618575.1 Nicotiana noctiflora
CACTCCATAGAATGGATGGGAAAGCTAGAGCTTTTTCAGTTCAAGAAATAATTATATCGAGATACGATGAAAGTTTTTATATGTATTCTGTTTATACCAGGGAAGTTACTGCTAAAGCATAGAGATTACTAGTCTCAGTTTGAATTATGTGGTTGCATAGATCAAAATCTGTTCAAAACGCAGGTTTCCCTTCCCCCTGCAAACTCATTCAGCTGATTAGGGGTGAGCATATATCGGGTAAAACCGATAACCCGGACCGTTAATTCTTTATTGGGTTAACGGTTCGGTAATGGTATAAATTTTTTTTTTATTGGGTTATCGGTTCGGTCTCGGTTTGTATTTTGGTTATTGGGTAAAAACCGATAACCCAATAAGAATGGAGTAATTTATTAATCTACCCTTAAGTATATACTAGGGTTTTATTTTACTAATTCTCTTCCCTTTTCAGTTCACTCAGTCTTTGTCTCTCTCATTGTATTTCCGCCGCAGCCCCCAACTCCAAACAATCAATCGCATCGTGTAACGCCAGACGCCTGACTCGTCAATCTCATCGTGTAAGTTTTAGCTCAAGATTTTTTGTTTGCTTCTTGTTAATTGTTCTGTTTGCTCAAGAATTAAGCCTCTGTTTGCTTCTGATTTATGTTTTCTGTTTGCTAACCGCTAGTCTTGGTATTTTCTCTACTCATGTGAAATTTATGGTTAGAGGAGTAGCAATTTTTTGATATTCAGTTTGAGTAATTGAGCACTTTTAATTTTAGTTTTATCTTATCGGGTAAACCGATAACCGAACCGATAAGGATCAATAACCTATAAGATGATAATCGATAACTAATATCTTATCAATTTGGTTATCGGGTTATGATATTTGTAAACCGATAACCGATAGGAAAAACCGATAATTTTCAAAACCGAACCGAACCTACCGATGCCCACCCCTATAGCTTGATGGAAATCCATG
The DNA here is from genome assembly GCA_032618575.1 of Nicotiana noctiflora. Taxonomy (NCBI): domain Eukaryota; kingdom Viridiplantae; phylum Streptophyta; class Magnoliopsida; order Solanales; family Solanaceae; genus Nicotiana; species Nicotiana noctiflora. The sequence continues at coordinate 959 of JASVEL010011251.1, forward strand.
ATTTTACATATCTGCCAATCTTGAAAGTTTACCCTTGTTTGACTCAAAAGATACAAGAATCTCTTTGAACAAATCAATCGAAAAGGAAGTGATAAATCTTAGCTGAGTATAATAAGTACCGGACTAAGTAAAATGGAGATCTGATCAACAATAGAATTTCTCTTGCTCTCGGATAATGTTTTCCCTACAATGTTATAAGGGCCGTACATTCTTTTTTTTTTTTTTTTGTAATAAGGTCGTTTCTTTTGGGACGTTGGCTCGAAGAGGCCTGACCGTTTGTCGTGTTCGTCATAGGTCGTGGTTGGTCAAATTCGGACCCATACAACCCTCATTGGTGGGGGTGGGGAGGGGGAGAAGAAAATGAGGAAAGCAGCACAAAAGTACTACTCACTAACTCAGTACATATTTCTTAAATCCCAGACCACGTACATGCATTTTATTTACAAGGCTTTTGACTCTGAAGCTCAGTGCAACATCAAATTAGTACCCAATAATCCGAAAGAAACTTTAAGTTCTGATTTCACACCATATAAACCATTTCTTTTGCTTGCGATACTGCTTCGCAGAGGTGATCAAGCAGGACATGGTACGTCTGCAAATTTTCGAGGACACGACCCTTGATAGGAAGGCATTGAGGACAAACATTAGAGTTGTAGGATAGAGGTAGGGGTGCTTCCCACATTTCGGGGTAAGGCGGGGTTGGATTAGGGTTGATCTTAGATGGCTTGTAGTTTATGTTGAACCAACAACATTCTTGATATTTATCTTAGATGCCTTAGCCTCTGGTTACTGTTATTGCATGTCGTTCTTCTATTGATTTTTTATGCTTCTATTACTACAATAGTTTTTACTGGAGTTACTAATGAATTCTCTTCTCTTTCCTTTCTTGTTTTCTATGTTTTCTTTTATTTCCGTCGTTCTGAGCCGAGGGTCTATCGGAAATAGCCTCTCTGCCCTTCCGGGGCAGGGGTAAGGTCTGCGTACACATTACCCTCCCCAGACCCCACTATGTGGGATTTTTACTGGGTAGTTGATGTACTGCTTACTGATCCCACAGAGCATGGATTTTTATTGGGTTGTCTTCTACATCTACTTGGAGTTTTTTCAACAAACTATTCATCTCCTGCACTTTGTAGCCGGGCTTGATCCAATGGACTTGGTTGTGATCATTGTAAGCTGAACCTTGGCCAGTCAAGATATGCTTTGCCTCTTTGTTGAGCAGTAAATATTTCTTCTTTTGTGCATCAGTTGACACTAGGGAGCAGAAATACCATTTGATTCCTCTGGGCATGCCTTTGCCCTGAGCACACACCCTAGCTGTGTGCTCTCCCTGTCTTGACAAGCATGTGACAAAATTTGAATGATCACATTTGCTTCCGGAGCTACTAACCACTTCTGAAAGAAATCAAAGAATAACATGTGTTTCATTTTTTGGGCTGCTTCTAAATGCCTCTAAGAGTTTGAAAACAGGATTTATCAACTACGTCTGAAAGAAAAACTATCTTTCAGTGCTGGGCTAGTTCTTTGCCTCTAAAGCTTTCATCCTCTAAATGTGGTTAGTACAATCACGCAATCTGCACAACTTTTCCTCTTCAACTATTGCCCTGTGTAAGCTTTTCAGTTGATGTGTGACAAAGCTTTACGTAAATATGGAAGGACAGAAATCTGGTTAAGACTCGTATTTCTGTTGGAACTTGGTTTGATTTAAAGCAGGCATGTCCAGTGGCAAATATATCTGACATTCAGCTCCTCTTACCATCTAAAAACTTATGCAACTTCTACCCAGCTACAGCCAGGAAACTTTTTCAGCTTCTTCTTCTTGATCACCCTTTTCACCTTCGCAACATTTGCCCACTTACTTGCATCAGCATATAAACTTGATAGCAACACACTACTTCCAGCACTCTCAGGTTCAAGTTTAGCCAGTTGTTTAGCTGCAATCTCTGCTAAATCCATATTTCCTTGCTGCCTACACGCTCCTAAAAATGCTCCCCAAACAAATAAATCAGGTTCAGTTGGCATGCTTTGAATCAAATTGTAGGCTTCATCAAGTTTCCCTGCTCTTCCTAAAAGATCCACCATACACGCGAAATGCTCCAATCTTGGCTTAATCGCGTATTTATCCTGCATCACTTTGAACAAACTTTCTCCATATTGAACCATTCCAGCATGAGTACAAGCAGTGAGAGCTGCTGTGAAAGTCAAGTGATCTAGTTTCCTTTCTTCATCTCTTAACATTTGATTGAATAGCTCAATTGCTTCACTGCAACACCCATGATTCGCATAGCCAAAAATCATTGAATTCCACGTCACGCTATTTCTTTCAGATGTCTTGGAAAACAATTCCTTTGCTTCAGATATGAATCCACATTTTGCATACATATCTAAGAGAGCACTTTTCACATATATATCTTTCTCAATTCCTGTCACCACTGTATAACCATGTATCTCCTTACCAAGCATCAAGTCTGCAACAGTTGCACAAGCAGGCAATATACTACTGATTGTAGCTGAAGTTGGGCACAACCCAACATCCAGCATTCGTTTAAACATACCAAAAGCTTCCTTGTAATGAAAATTCTGCACAAGCCCAGAAATAATACTAGTCCAAGAAACTACATCTAGCTCAAGACCATCATCATGCATCAGTTCAATAACTTTACAAACCATAACCTGATCATCTTCTTGTGAAAACCCCGCGATCAGAGTGTTATATGTCACCACATTAGGCTTCATTCCTTGAACTTTCATCTCCTCAATTAATGCCAACGCGTCATTGACAATCCCATAATGAAGATAACCCGAAACCAAAGCATTCATTGCCACCAAATCTTTATCCACCATACCATAAAACACCCTTTTCGCCTTCTCAACTTTACCACATTTTGAATACATATCTATCAATGCACTAACTACATATGAGTCAAATTCAAACTCATTCTTCAGAATCACACCATGTAATATCTCCCCTGTCCGAAAATCATTGAAACGTCCGCAGGCTTTGAGAACACTGGGAAGAACAAACTTATTATGCTTCATTCCTTCCCTTTGCATCTCAGAGAAAACACTCATTGCTTCCTCATAAAACCCATGTCGAGCATAGGCTCCGATAAGAACAATCCAACGGCGAATATTTGATTGGGGAATTTTGTCGAACAGCTTACGTGCATGAGGTAACTGTTTACATTCTGCATAAAAAGCAATAAGCTTGGAGGCAAAATGGGTTTTTTGAGCCAATCCATTGATAACCAAATGTGCATGTAAAGTTTTGCCTGATTGGAGGGCGCCACTTTGACCGTAGGCTTCAAGGAGTTTCGTGTATACGTCGGATGTGCAATTGAAAGAATAATAAACAATGGAGTTCGTAGAGATCCTGGTCGCTTTGACTCCAACGACCATTTTAGTTAGCTTTGAATAACTATAACTAGAAGTCCCAGTGTCAAACTAACTGCGTTTTGAGCGAAAAAAAGTATTCTATCCGTTTTAATTTATTTGACTTGCACAACGTTTCATAAAGAATAGAAAACTTTTGAAATTTGTTATTTTAAACAAGATATAACATTCGTGTGACTATAAAATTTTCAATAACAAAATATAAAAATATACTTCATCCGTTTCAATTTATGTGAACCTATTTCCTTTTTAGTCCGTCCCAAAAAGAATGACCACTTTCCTTATTTGGAAACAATTTACCTTTATGCAATGATTTATAGCCACACAAAATAAATGTGCCTCATTTTACACCACAAGATCAAAAGTCTTCTCTCTTTTCTTAAATTCCTTGCCCAGTTAAATGGGTTCACATAAATTGAAACGGAAGAAGTATTATTTTTTATAACGGCCTAATAAACAAATATTGACAGATATATTTAAAATAAAGAGATTACTACGTAATAGACTTTTTTCTAACCCAAATTGTCCCCTACTCATATTTTTTTTGGGTTTAAGATGTACTACTATTATATAAAAAGGACTGAAATATAAGTCAGCCTATATATGTGTAGATGTTTGTCTGTCCTTTATTGTGTGTTTTCCAAATAAAAACATTTAAGTCTCAAAATGACCAGAAATTGAAGGGATCCATATCAATCTATCTATCTTATCTTTTTTTTAGATTTTTGGGGTTTTATTTAATTTACTATTTGTTATCTATCTATCTATCTATATTTATATCTATATCTATATATAATATAAAAGATGTAATAGTGTAAGTGACTTGGCACCTCATAAAAACTAGGATTACTATTTATCTTTTTTCTTAGATTTTTGGGGTTTTATTCAATTTACTATTTGTTATATTAATTAAAAACCCCAAAAGACATGACTCCTCATTAAATAATTTCCTTTAATGTCAGTTACAAACCTTAACATTTCATATCAGTTACGAGTATTTATGTGCTATATTAAAAAACATAAAAGACATGACTCTTAATTAAAAATCATAATTTCATTTCAGTTACAAACTTTTCACCTCTAACTGCTCTTCTTCCAATCCTATATATTCACCTTTCTTTGTAACTATTTTCGTTCGTGGTGGAAGTTTTTCTTTTCAATAAAATATATAATATCAATATCATTAAGCTAATACAAAATCCTTTACATTGGGAAATATGTGCATGAAGCAACAGAAAAGGGGCATTCCAATGCCATAAATGTGATGGTAACTCCGTGAAAGTCTTACAAACTAATTCAAATCATGTTATTGGATTAGACATTGCTACTCTCATATTTCCTGTTGTCCTAATTACTCGGTGGAGGGAGGCTTACAAATACGATTTTTGAGGCGTTCTCAGGGTGCACCTCTAATGGAGTAATTGTTGCATGCAATAGGTTGTTACGTGTTGAAAGAATATCATCATCAATAAGAAAAATTATCAATATCAGGAAGAAATCAAGTGGCATACCAGTTGCTAATCCATACTTGTGGGTAGTTTCTATTGGAGGTTAACAACAGTCCATCACCATCACTGAATGATTGGAGGGTGGAAGTTCAACTATGTAGGGCGGAGTAATGTCTTTGTTTCATTAACCTTCTGCTTTCTTGTGAATATTTTTATGGGTGCTAGAAGTTCGACGTGTTTTTTCTTTTGTTTACACACTTTATTTGTTTTTATGGAAGAAAATATGTTTATTGTTAATTATTTGTGTTTCAGGATGATTCAAATCTTGAGAGTTGCATTAGCATAATTAGTGTTGACTTTTGTAAATGAATTCTCCCATTGTCTGTAAAAGCCTCAGTTAGTAATGGTTCAGAAAAATTTAGATACAATTAACTTTTTTTTTGTTGATAATCTGAATAGTTGAACAAGATACAAAAACCACTAATTTCTATTAGACTGGCGTGTAGTTACATTGTAATGTCTACCAATATGTATGAAAGAAAATAGGTTATTATTTTGTATTTCTTTGGTTTCATCACGATTATCTTAAGAATTACATTAGTACCATTTGTATCAACATTGTAAGTAAATCCTCATTTCCACTTTTTAGGAAAACAAATTTAAAAATATGTTTCAAATTCTCATTTCGATTTTGTAAGTGAATCCTCATTTCAGCTTACACTATACAAGAAAATAAAATAAAAATTAATTATATAAGAAATAAAAATACAACATTTTTATAAAATATGGACAGATTTTAAAATTGAAAATTATCTAAATTATTAAATCAAAGGAAATAATATTTTAGTATATTTTTTCTCAAAATAAAATAAAATGTTGATCGTATATTTGCAAGGAGAGGTCCCAAAACTTTTGTTAATTTTTTATATATATCCAAATGATAGAAAAAGATGATTATTTCATATTTTGACCAAGTGATTCATACATGATTACGTGATAAAAAAATATTTTGTACAATTTATTTAACCGCATACACTTATGATATACTCCCTCTGTTTAAATTTATGTGAACCTATTTTCTTTTTGGTCCGTGTAAAAAAGAATGACCTCTTTTCTTATTTGAAAACAATTATATATGTGCCTCATTTTACATCACAAGTTCAAAAGTCTTCTCTCTTTTCTTAAACTCCGCGCGCAGTCAAATTGGTTCACATAAATTGAAACTGAGGGAGTAAGTTTCAATTTTAAAAGTTCAGCTAAATTTTTTATAAAAAGTTAAATTCTCTATGTTTTACAATCGCGCGAAGCGGCGATTAGTTCACTAATTTATATATAAATATAAAAGAGGGACTTGCCAAGATGATGTGGCATCTTTATTTGGCCAAGGAACTCAATTATCTTTTTCTCCAATTTTTTGACTTTTATTCTATTTATCTGCTATTTTTATCAATTCAAAGTAACTTGTCTAGGAAAACCAAACGTCACCTCTTAGATGACAATTAAAAAAACAGTTATGATATTCTTAAAATTCCAAACGCATTACATGCCCGTAAGGAATAAAGAAGCAATCAATCTCTCCAATCTCTCCAATTCTCTCAAAAACTGCTTTTGTCGTGTTTAGGACAATAAAAGAAGTTATCGTTATCCCTTTTCAAAGGCCCCTGCAACAATAGCGGTATTCACATTCTACTCTGCTTCTCTCTGTTTCTGAAGCATGTCGCTTGATTGCGAGGCTTCTTCTGGGGTAAGAAATATTTTACATTCTTACCATTTTGTAAAATGCTATTTGGGATGTTCTGGCTGTGATGATTTTTAAATACCAAGGGAGCGACAAGTAAAAACAAATGGCGTCTTCAGAACAAGAATTCAGTGAGTTCAAGAAGAAACTTTCATGTATAATTTTGATGAAACTAACGTTAGGTACTAATTTTCTCTATATATATTTTAATAATCTACTCTTTTGTTTCTCTTTTAGAGCTAGACTTTCGATCATTGATGTCTTCAGTATTTTTCTTTTATGTGTTTTATTAATGAAATTGGTAATTGACAGAGTCGAATCCAAGAATTAAATTTTATGGGTTCAACCTTTAAAATTTTTAGCATTGACATTTAACATTATGAGTTCATATCTACTATTTATTATAATTTTAATAAATTTTTATATATAAATTATAAAACTTGACAATGAAAGTACCGGTTCAATTGAATCAGGTATATATACAACTGCATCCGCCTGTGGTAATTGGTATAGATGGATATTATGAGATAAGGAATACTTTAGGATGTATGTCTCATTTTTTGAGGAAAAAACATTTTTCCTATAGTTAGAGTAGTAATTTTTGTTTTTGTTGAATAAGTGATAGTTAAGGAGAAGTGACATGTGAAATAAATTCTCAACCACATGTGAATTAAAACGAAAATAATAACATGTGAGGAAAAACGAAAGAAATAAAAGAAAAAGAATGAACAACAAATTTTGAAAACCCAAGAAAGAGAAGAAAAGCCAAAAAACAAAATGAACATTGGTTCGTCAACTTAAAATGGCCAGATTTAAATACAATAATCACTGCAATGTGCACCAGGACACTTTCTATTTGGATGGGTTAATAAGTAGACATTAAGTCAAACAGTCAGCATATATGCACTAAAATTCATAGTTTTGGGAGAGATTGTGGGGTCCAGTGCACCATAATTACAACTTACAAGCATAGGTCCGCCATTGAATATTGTTCTATTAGCGTTTGAATGATATTTTAAAAAGAGAAATTCTTTTGGAGATGAATTTATAAGAATTTCTAAAAATTAAATAATCTGACTTTGGATAATTTAATTTTTACCCAAACAACCACGGGCCTCTTTCTTCAGAAGGTTTTCTTTTGATTTATGGAAAGATTTGATTTCTTGGCAAGCAAAACGAGTTCAAAAGTAAGCACACATTTTCATCTTAATGGTCCTATCACTTGAAGGAAGAAACTTTGGTGAGAATGTCAACAAAAGCATTAATCCAATTCCAAAAGTTAAGATCTTAAAATTAATAGAGATGTAACTGGGACTAAAACTTGATTAAAATAATTTTTATCAAATACCATAAATATATGAATTGAAACCATCATTTGTTTAGAAGTAAAAAGAATAATACCTATTAAAATTTAATTTTCCTATGGCAAGCTAAAGACAAGTGAAATAGAAAATGAATCATTATCTATATTCACTTTAATTCTTTATATTACTTCCGAATTACATAAAGCAACGAAAGATTGTCTCTTTTACTTCCTTCACAGTTATACCAAATAACTAACAAAGTACACTATGAATATTTTATACGAATGAAATAAATAAATAAAATATTCTCCTTTATCATTATTCTTTATGTGCTAAATCATACTATATGATAGGTACCTTGTAAGAACTTGAAGGTTATAAATTTGTACTTCACAACCTATTTATTGGTTTTGTTAACCATTCGAATATTATCACCACATAAACTTTTATAATCGCGCGAAGCGCGATAAATTCACTAGTATATATATAAAGTTGGGAATAAAAAAAATGGTGTGGCACTCTCGTATGGCAAGAAACTCCTTTATCTTTTTTCTCATTTTTTTTAGCTTTTATTTTATTTGATATCTAAAAAATCTGTAGAAAATTAAAGATATCATATTTATGTCATCCTAACTATTTGTCATTTATCACTTTTACACCCACGTTCCTTTCTTTATGGCCCTTCTCCACTCTTGGTGAGTTATCACTCGATATTTCTTTCTTTTCATATACCCACGTTCCATTTTTTATTTAATTCCATTACTCTGATCATCGTATACGTAAATATAATGCACGGTTCCAGCTTGCAACAAATCTATAAATATTACTTAAGCACATATCCTTTCCACTTCAACACTAGCTTCTTTTTTTGCCTTTAATTATTAGACTTCTATCTAATTTTTTTTTTCTTTTCCCTCCAAACATTAACGACGAAGATAGGAAAAAGAGTCTCGTACAAGGGTTTTCCACTGTTTTCAGAAGCCCGCCTTAGCTGTCTGATGTGTTAACGTTAATTGATGAATATCATGAAGAAACCGAGAGACTGATAAAAGATTTGGCTAGAAAGTTTGAGATGAGTTTAATAGAGTGCGGGGAAAAGTGTATTTACGATTGAAGGGATAGTTTCTTTTTTCTATACTAAAGAAAACCCAAAAAGGTTAACATGAGAGTTTACGAGAATTCGAGTCTCCTCTTTTTTATAACTCCTTTCCAATACTATTTGTGATGAATTTGTAGGAGGGTTATGTAAATATTGGGATGGTAAAAAAATATAAGTAATAGATAGAGTTATGGGTATTTTTGCAGATAATTTGGATTAAGAAGAGGATGTTGCTGATTTTAGGCGAGAATCAAGAGAAGAAGTGAAAAAGAATATTAGTAAAGATTGAAGTAAAAATAACAGAGGTGGCAATTTGCAGAGGTTATGAGGAGAAAGAAGGAAAAGAATATTACTTTCATTATATTTTGCTTTCCATTTTTGCCTTTTTCTTCGTTTATTCTTAGATTAAGAGATCTTTTAAAGACAATTATATTATAACTTATATCAACTATATATTAAATAATAAAATGGTGTGTGTATATATATATATATAAGAAAATATAATAACGAAAAAAAGTAATTGCACCTATAATTAGTTACTTAGTGAAAATTAATATTTCAAAATGATGAAAACTACATGAATTGTTTTTTGTTATTTTAGAAAAAATACTTCTGATGTAAAAGAAGAAATTTAACGTGATATAACGTTAACATGACTACTTTTTATTTTCACAAGATCACATTAGATTTACATTTTTGGCTTCATTTTTGAAAAGTTCTAGAGTTACATGTGAATTTAATTATAAATTTGTATCTTAAATTATCTATTGTAAGGAAAGCTGAAGTTATTTTTAGTAGTCGTAAAAGTTTACTTTCTGTTTACTTTTGATGTTCAAGAATAGAGAAAAGAATTTATAACTTATTATGAAAAGTTCAACCGCGCAGGCTAATTTACTAGTATATATATAAAGCCATGAATTAAAAAGGTGATGTGGCATCTCTTATAGCTCAAGAAAGTCCTCTATCTTTTTTTTTTTTTCATTTTTTTTGACTTTTATCCATTATTTGATGACTAATAAAATCTGTAGAATATTAGACATATATCATATTTATGGCATCCTTAATATTGTCATTTATGTAGGGCTTAATTTATGACAATAGAAACTATGACTAAACAAATTCTACAATCAATTTGGAAACAAAAACGCTCCATCACTTAATAAGGGAACTGAACGGGTTCTTCCTCTTTAAACATAAAACAATAGTATACCACTATACATAGAGACTCATTTTTAGCTTGGTTTTGTAGTGAATTTCATGACTTTCTACTTTATTCTACTTTAAACTCCATTGTTATATTAGATATACGTTCTGTTTTGCTGCAAGAAATCAATATATTTGTATTGCCGTCGTTTTCTTCCAGTAACTTATAAATGTCAAATGCCCAAGGATGTGCAATTGCAGTGTATGGAACAGTAACCCACAAGGAAAAAATACTGAATAAATGATTATTTTCCAGTTATTAGACATCTTTATTATCTTTCTGTTCGCCTCATTAAAAGTAATAAAAATCTTCTATTTTTTTTTTGTAGATGCAAGACATCAGTATTAGGACATTATTTTTGGAACAAAACTAGCCATAAGGGATGAAATCCTAAAGTAAGTTGCAATAGAATTGGCAAATTTATTTCATGCACTTTTTACTTATGCCGATAAATAATCTCAATATCCATGCATTTTATCGGTGTGCATTTGTTGTCACATTTTTTTTTTGCCTTTAAAGATTGGGAATACAATCTTCTGTTCAAATATTCATCAAGAAAACGCCATGGTATTTCGAAATAGAATAGTTCTACTTGAAAATTGAACGGTTCACGGATAAATATATACTAGCTCGATGGTTGTAAGATTAATTGTAATAGGTCAAGAGTGGTGTATTTTGTGATTCACAAATTATTTCTTCTCCTTTTTGGGGGGATCAAGCTCATATTTTATAACTTAATTATGGTTATAATTACCTGGATATGATATTGTTAATATTTTCTTCTAAACTTAAGTAGATTTACCTTTTACTTTTCTTTTTCATATGACAATTTTCTATTTTCATTTCAACAATAGAGAACTGCTTCAATCTATTCTATTGGGAATACGGTGGCACTCATCTTTATTTTTAAACAAAGTAAGAATGTAAAAACCTACTATACTAAGTCTGTCTCTCTTATTTATTGCATTTTAATATATCCATAATAGAATATTAACGTATTTTCTTCTGCATTTTAAAGTAACTAAATACAACTACATATAGTAAATAATAATAATGAGTATTAGTACTTTTAATAACATTTGAACATGAAATCAAGGAGAGACGAGGTACATATACCCTGAAGTCAAAAACCTCTCATACAATTACTAATAAATGTAATTCTTATCATATTTATACGATCTTTAATTAGGATGGGAATATTAAATGGCTTACGTCGTACAATCTCTCTGTAACGTGTGGTGCAACATCTTCTCTTCCCAATGTTTTAGTTCTACACTTGCTTGAAATATTCTTAAAATAACCAAATCACCAAGTTGATTAAATTCTTGAAGTATACTTTAATACATACATTTTATATGGTAGAACCTATTAAATATGTGTATAAGTGATACCTTCACGGTCGATTAAAGAGGTAGACTTATGCAGCAATATTGTCAAACCAATGCTCAAAAGTTGCACTTTAATTAAGTGAGGTAAGTAACATCCTTAGGCAAATTGATCACCTCGATGAAGTAAAATATTTTCCTTTTGTTATTAGCTTAATTCATAGAATTTAATTTGTCTACATAAAAATTAAAATTTATTCTAAAAAAAATCATAAAATTTGGTAAGTTAAATCTTATTACTATTACAACCGCCGTGAAGCGCGGAAAATTTACTAGTTATGTTATAACTTGTTGCTTCACACCCTAAG
>JASVEL010011252.1:0-82500 GCA_032618575.1 Nicotiana noctiflora
TATGGGATAATATTCCTTAGTCACGGAGGGAAACTCAAATATTTTATTTTTCCTCCATTTCCCATTTACTCTTTTTTAAACTTATTTTAGCTTAAAAAATCCAACAGTAAATGTCCCTCTATCGTTAATCAAAGGTGTCATACTCAAGCCATGAGTTTAGAATTGCCTTTGATAGAAAACGCTTTATTCTTAAAGAGAGACTTTTCGGCGTATCGTAGTTAGTCGGACTTTAAGCAGATACCAATATTAAGTAAAAAATCAAATAAAAAATATTCGAGATTCTACTACATTATTAGCCAAGGAAATGAGACATTTCTTTTGTAAATTACATAAAAATAGAAAACAAGAATGTAAAAGAACATAAATACATATCTATAGTATTTCTAGCTGTTAAGTAGTGCTACATTGATTTTGATTACTTTTAAGCCATGAACTAATTAATAAAAACAGAAAACAAGAAGAAGTGTTATAATTGACATCATTTGAGTGGAACTATAGAAAAGAGGGTTTGATGATGCACTAGACTTTTAGTAAAAAACAATCTTCTCGGGATTCTATTCTTTTAACGTTATTTCCTTTTTTAAAATAAAGAAAAAGATAATACGAATATGGAATGAGCAAATATTGCACATAATTTTGTTGCGGACACGCATTACCTTCTTCATCCTTGCCATGCTTGTGTTACCCATACGCTTCTGTTTATCAAGAATTCTCTTTCTTGAATTAATTTCTTTGTTCTCTCATTTATCAATTTGGTAATTATTCATCATGAGTAAGGTTTTATACGTTGACAATATTAATAAATTTTCAATATCAAGTTACTTAAAGGCTAATTGCAAATAATTATTCAGTCAGTTATATTTGAAAACAAGATTAAATGTGTGTCAGCTTTGTAATTGCGAGGACATGATTGATCCCAACTTTTAATGGAGGACAAAAATAAATTATTTTAAAAACAGTAAAAGCAGTTTTGGATTTTTTTTTCCCCTTTATATATTTACCTTATCCCATTTAAATATTAATTCTTTATTGGAGTCCTTTGCTTACCCATGATCTCATGAAGTTCATGTGATTGAATAGCAGAGGCTTCAACTTGTCAACCGAATGTTCCTTTTTCATTTTCAAGCAAAACATCATTCTCGAAAGATTTTTTGTTTCTTCCCTACGTTTGTTTGTGTCTGTCTAGCACATAACTAGAGAAAGCAAAACAGCGAGAAAGAAAAAATAAAGGATTTCGAGTGTTTCTTAGTTCTTCTTATAAAACATAACGGTAAAGTAAACTTATATATTATTCGAATTCAAATTGATGTACATAACAAACTGAAATCTCTTATATTTATAGAAGAAATAAAATTGGCGTATAAACTGCTACTACAAGCTGCTGTGTAAGCTGCTACTATACCAGATATGAATAATCTTCTACTCAGAGTAATATTTATCCATAACGGAACACTAAAAGGATAATCTCATTGTACCATATATAGATAATCTTCTACTGTGGGTAATGTTTATCCATAACGGAATACTGAAAGGAAAATCTCATTGTACCAAATACAGATAATCTTCTACTGGGGTAATGTTTATCTATAACAGCGTACTTAAAGGATAAACTCATTGTATCCGGTAAGAATAAACTTCTACCGGAGGTAATATTTATCCATAACAAAGCATCGAAAGGATAAGCTTATTATATCCGGTATGGATAATCTTCTACCAGGGATAATATTTATCCATAACCGGGTACCGAAGTGAAAATCTTCTTCAGGAGGTATATTTCCAGTAGAGTACCAAATAGATAAACATATTTACGGCGATGTCCCATATGGATAAGCTTGTTCAGGAACCTTATTTGCGGTGGAGTACTACATGATTATCTATAATATAATATATTTATAACACTCCCCCTTGGATGTTCATTAAAAGATATGTGCCTCATTAAAACCTTACTAGAAAAAATCCTATGGGAAAAAATTATAGTGAAGGAAAAAGAGTACTCATATTTAGTAATACGCATTACTAGGGGCCTCATTAAAAACCTATAAGAAAAACCCTATGGGAAAAAATCTTAGTAAGGAAAATAGAGTGCATCGCATATTTTACTCCCCCTGATGAAAACCTTGTTTCAAATATTTGAGTCTATGCATTCTAATCTTGTATCTGCATAATCAATACGATATGCACTACCTTTGTTAGCATTAGCAAGATATAACAATTGCACTGAGATAGAGTATTACAGGACCTAGGAGTTCCTTATCCTCTTTTGGAGGTCGGAACGAATTCTTATTCACTTCAAGTGATCAAACAACCATTGGTGTACTTAATGCCACTTTGTCCATGTAAAAGCGTTTAAGACCCTTTCTGTATAGACAAATTGATGGATAAAGATCTCGTCTGCTAAATATTTAATTTGTAGACCAAAGATAAATTATTTTTTTCTAAGATCTTCATCCCATATTCTTTCTTAAGATATTTAATTGCCTTTTGGATCTCTTCTGGAGTTCCAACAAGATTTATGTCATCAGCATAAACAGTAAGTATAACAAATTCTGATGACATTTTCTTTATAAAAATACATGGACAAATAACATCACTTATGTAATTTTCTTTCGAGGCGATTATTCCACACGCACCCTTGTTGCTTTAAACCGTACAAAGATCTTTATAATTTGATCGAGTACATTTCTCAAGACTTTAAATTATACGCTTCAGGCATTTTAAATCTTTCGAGGATCTTCTTATAGATTTAATCAAATAACCCATATAGGTTATGACTTGTATTTAAATGGCATGACACCTTCAGGTGTCTGGACTACAGGTCCGATCCTCATGATCTTTTACAATATTTTACACTATATTATATCAAATATATTATCGATGATTATTTTGTATCGGTTCCTAAGCGACATAACTTATTAAGATCTCATCACTTTTTTAGTTTCAGGTACGTGAACTTCTTCGGGAGTTTCATGAAATGTTATGTTATGGGCTCTTCTAGATCTTATTTCCTCCTCATTATGATTATTTTGACCATTAGCTACTACCATTTTTCAAGAATTGTTACCTTTGGTACCGATTGGTCTACCACGCTTCATATGTACAATAAACTTTATCTTTTAGGGACTTTAATTTTAATATGAGCATTTACAGCTGAAACATGATATTAAATTTGGGATCAGAAAATGCTTCTAGCATTTGACTTGAATTATCTTCTAAGTTAGGATCATATTAATGATAGTCCGATTCATATAACATATTTTTCAGTTGTTTATTCCATCCCCCAAATGTTAGAAAAACTAACATATATCCCCAATCTATTTGGAAAATATATCTTTGTGTATTGTGGTAGAGAAATTAGTCATATACCACACATCAAAAGATAGTAAAAATATTTAATTTCTTATCCTAAACCAATTGTGAGGGAAGGACTTTATGTTGGTCTGATACATACAAGTGTTGCTGTATGCAATTTTGAATATCTTAGACCAACACATGAAGCTTTGTTCTCATAAGCAATAGTTTAGCCTTTAGTAGGAGGTATTCAATGCTAAACCAGCTTGGATATAAACCAGCATCATCAAGATGAACTGTCTTGATTTCATAATCTGAAAGTTTTACTCTTAATTATATTATCTCTTCTTGAGGTGAATTATAGTATATTTACATCAAGAGCGCGTTCGTATTTACGAGATTTATTAATATTTTCACATTCACTTCAGGGAATGAATTAATATTATCAAAAGTTCTCATCTTTAGGGAATTGAACATAATTATCTAGACGCGCATTAATCACATCAAATTGTGATGCTTCAACCTCTTTTAAAATATTTACTACTTTAGGAGCAAATCGAGACGTGCATTTAATATAGAGATTATTTATGTAGCTTATCTTTAATTGTTACCATAGAAAGCCTAAATTATCACTTATGGTGATCATAGTCATATACCACTTCTGTGGTTAACAAAATTTAGTTAGAATGAGATATACGAAATATAACCACTTCTGATGGTTGTATATTTTTTGCAAACTCTGTAGATTTTAAGTTGATATACTAATGTTATCCATATTTCTCAAAATGACATCATATATATATATATATATATATATATATATATATATATATATATATATATATATATATGAGAGAGAGAGAGAGAGAGAGAGTAAATATCAATATCAAAGCATAACTTTTATTTAAGTACAATTACATAACCATACTATTTATTACAAACAACAAAAATTAATATATTTACATTTCTACAGATTCACCACCGATCACATGACTTGTTACTCCTTCTGGGAGTGCAAAGTAATCAGCTACATCCAAATGCATGAAGTCTAAATTATCTTCAGGAATAAAATTTGCTTCAGCATTTTTCTCTGTCTTCTTTAAGGAGACTTGATAAAGCTCAACCAGATGCTTTGGCGTACAACAAGTACGTGACCAATGCCCTTTTCCTCCACATCTATAGCATGCATTTTCTACATTTAGAGCTTGCACCGCTTCATGCTTTTGTTCCTTCCTTTTTCACTGCTGGTGGTGATGATGATTCTTTGGTGCATTATTATTACCATGATTAAAGTTTCTTCCGTGACCACGATCATGACTACGACTTGGGTCACGACCTCTTCCGCGTTTAGCTTGGTGGAAGTTCGTCTCATTCACCTCAGGGAACGGACAAGAACGAGTAGGTCGGCTTTCATAGTTTTTCATTAATAGTTCATTATGTTGTTCAGCTATTAGAAGATATGAGATAAGTTCATAAATATTATTTAAATCTCATCTCTCAATATTGCTACTGCAGGAGCATATTCGAGGCATAAAAAGTGGTGAAAGTTTTCTTCAACATATCATGATCAATGATATTATCACCACATAATTTTAATTGGGAAATAATTCTAAACATAGCAGAATTATATTCACTTATAGATTTAAAATCATGTAGCCTTAGATGAGTCCAGTCATAACATGCTTGTGGAAGAACGACCATCTTCAGGTGGTCATATCTATCTTTCAAATTGTTCCACGGTATGATTGAATCTTTAATAGTAAGACATCTCATTTTCAGGCCCTCATCAAGGTGATGGCGTAGGAATATCATTACTTTGCCACGGTATTGATTTGATGCCTAATTTTTGTCCTTGATGGTGTCAGTCAGACCCATTGCATCAAGCACCCAAGATATGTAGCTCTTGCATGATATATCTAGGGCTACAAATTCAAGTTTAGAAAGATTTGAAACTATATAGAAAAAGAAAGTTTGTAGCTCAAGTAATTTCAAACTATTTGTTCAAGATGGCAGAGTCTCGTGCTGATAATGTGTTATAAAATAAAGATTGTAAAGTAAAGGCAAGTACAGAGAGAGATTGATATATTATTCGAATTCAAACTGATGTTCATAATGAACTTAAATCTCTCTTATTTATAGAAGAAAGGAAGCTGCTGTTTAAGCTGCTACTGCAAGCTGCTGTGTAAGCTGATACTGCAGGCTACTGTGTAAGCTACTACTATACCAGATATGGATAATCTTCTACACAGAGTAATATTTATCCACAACGGAGTACTAAAAGGATAAGCTCATTGTACCATGTATAGATAATCTTCTACTGTGGATAATATTTATCCATAACGGAGTACTGAAAGGATAAACTCATTGTACCAGTTATAGATAATCTTCTACTGAGGGTAATATTTATCCATAACAGAGTACTGAAAGGATAAGCTCATTGTACCCGGTATGAATAATCTTCTACCAGGGGTAATATTTATCCATAACGGAGTATCGAAAGGATAAGCTTATTATACCTGGTATGGATAATCTTCTACCAAAAATAATATTTATCCATAACGGGCACTGAAGTGATAAGCTTCTTCAGGAGGCTTATTTTCAATAGAGTACCAAATAAATAAATATATTTATGGCGGGGTCTCATATGAATAAACTTCTTCAGAAAGTTTATTTACAACGGAATATTAAATGAATATTTATAATATAATATATTTATAATAATTCTTAATATATCTCTTAATATGTACTGATTATTAATAAACTCTAAAAGCAACTCACTTTTCCTTTTTTCTTTCTTTTTGTTGGTGAGCGATGCATAAAACCGAAAACAGGTAGAATTGAAGAGGAAACAGTGAGAAACGCAGCAACTCTATATTAGCAGGACGAGGAATTGATACCAGGTAGCCATATTTAAATATATTGTTTAAAATATATTAATAATTTTTAATGTATTTAAAGATTAGTCAATTTTATAAATTTCAGGACACGGTGTCATGGAGTTTAAACCTCAAGTTCAAACTTCAGAACCTCGTATACTAAAATTCGAAAATTGTGCTCAGAAATTCGAATCTTTTGTCCTAAATTTTAATGTAGTAGTTCAGAATTTCACGACACTTAGTCCTAAATTTTAAATTAGAATCTCAAAAATTTATGACATTGAATTCTGATTAAAAAATTAGCATCTCAAAAATACGGAAAACAAATATTAGAATATTTATTTTTAAAGTGTGGATAAAGTAACTAATATTTAAATATATTTTAAATTATGAATATGTTTGAAACAACATACTTAAGTGGCTACTGGTACAGTTTATCCTAGCAGGACTTTTGAGATATCGGTTAAAAATCATCGGAAAATTTATGGCCATAGCTGACTTATACACTATATTTATTATACATAAATACACTTTTAAAAAAGTTACTCTCTCTATCTTGTTGTGATATATAAAGGAAACAGAACTCAATATCTCCATTGCCAGATTTATTTATTTTATTCATATTTGTTAGATATTTGTCCTGATTTTCTTACATGTGACAACCGGATAGGTCGTTTTGAATTCTAGCCTTAATTTTCATGATTTGAGACCCCCCCTCCCCAATAACTTCATTTGATGTTTATTGGTTTGTGTTTGGCCCGTATCGATTTTCAAAAAGCTTTTATGTGAAATTTTAAAGAAAATAAAAATTTTGACTAAAAATGAGGCTACTTTATCATGGTCAATATCTGGGTAAACGCCCCCGATCGTATTTTCATTTTGGACTTAGGCGTGTGCCCGAAATTAAATTCGAAAGACCCTAGGTTGATTTGAGTTGTTTAGCCGAAGGTTAGCAATTTGAAAGTTTGAAAATTTTATAGGTTTGACCATAGGTTGTCTTTATGGTTACCGGGTTCAGATTTTAATTTTGGAACTTGGAATAGGTATGTTTTGCTATTTGAAACTTGTTTGCAAAATTTGGTGCAATTCAGAGTTGATTTGATAGGATTTGAACGCGTAGTTGTGATTCTCAATGTTCTTCAGTTTTCTTTGAATCTCATGCATTTTGATGTTTGATTCGTGGTTCTCAATATTATTTTGGTATTTTATCGCGCGAGCGAGTTTATATGATGTTATTATACTTGTGTGCATGTGTTGGTTAGGAGCTCGAGTCTCTTGGGTGTGTTTCTGACGTGTTTTAGATGAGTTTGGGTTGGTTGAAGACTCCTGGTGTGCTTCAGTTCTGGTGCTTACAACATGTCTCGCATTGTCGTTGACCTGTTCACAATTGCGAACTCCGCTTTTGTGAAGTTGAGCTCGTAATTTCGATGGGGGACTAGGAAGGGTAGTTTTTGCATTTTCGGATAAAGAACAAACAAGAGTAAAAACGAAGTTGATTCAAATAAAGATTTCTCTGGTACCCTATGTTAATAAAAGTAAAAGAAAGAAAATAAGGGCGAAAGAAAGATACCAAGGCAATGTTGTATCAGGCTACCTATCTTTTTGTAGTTAGTTCTCCAAGTTTTTGGAATGCTCCAAATTCGACTTGAGCATATAAATTTGGATCAATACCAGCAAAAACATTTGTGGACAAGGTTCTAGTATCATGTCAAATGTGTATGAAGAAGAAAAGCAAAGTAAACGAAGCATGCCCAAAAGTAAACCAACCCCTTGGACTGCTACGAAAAATACCATTGATTTTAAAGTAGCACGATCTAATTCAAAAAGTTCACCCAATTGAGCACGTCTAGCATATTTTTTCACAGTAACAGAATCACTCTAATTGACGTCGTTGAGTTCACCGCCTAGAACTCAACAGTTACACCTATTTGCAGTTGGATGGGACATTGCAAATGCGATGCTTTTGTCACAATTACGACTTATGCAAGATGGGGCACAATCCACATTTTTGACTTGTATTTCGTAATTGCAACATCCGCATCTAGGTAAAAAAAGGAAAAAATTGGGACTTAGTTTATTTGTACCATTTCGGAACCCTAAACACTCTAGAGAATCTTTTTCAAGAGTTTCTTCTTTCCAAGATTATTGTTAAGCAACTTTAATCTATTTCCTTTCAATTACCCAATACTTTTCGTGTGTTTTCAACATCAAATCTAGCTAGGATTTTTTATAGTAGAAGTTAGGGATTTGGGTAGAAATTGAGAATATTGTAAAATTGAAATTTAGACCTCAAATTGAGTTCAAATTTCAAAATAAATTATAGAATCGGGCTCGGGAGTGAATGGGTAATCAAATTTTGGTCTGAATCTTGGATTTTGACCAAGCAAACCCGAGGTTAACTTTTGTTGACTTTTTCAAATTCATTAAAGATTGAACCTTTTTTCCTTGGTGAGTAGTTCCTAAAGCTTATTTTTTTAATTGGTTAATCGGTAATTGGATAGATTTGGTTGGTTTGGAGGCTTGTTCAAAAGGAAAAGATGTAATTGGTTGATTGACTTGGTTGCGGAGTAATGTAAGTGTCGTGATTAACTTTGACTTGGAGGAATTAGGACTTGTTGGCCTATTGCTATATGATGTATGTGTGGGGATGACGTATATGTAAGGTGACGTGTATATATGCGTTGATATAAGGGTTAAAGCATTAAGGTGGAAATTTATTAATTATGTCGTAGCATTGTCTATGCTTTCCATGCTTTAATTTGAATATTATCTCATTAATTATACACTTTCGTGATCATCGTTTATTTTTAAGATTGAAGGATGAATTTCTTATCATCACACTATGATTGAAGTGAAATTTACTTCTCACCTCACATTAATACCTTGGTTTATTATTATTGTGTGGTGAGGAAGAGTGAAAAGTACAAAGAATGTTGCCGTACCTTATTTGCATATGCTATCATTTATTTGAGAGATTGTGAGGATTAAAGCACGATGGGTGAAGCCGTGCACTTAATTTTTTATTATCGTTTT
This sequence comes from Nicotiana noctiflora, assembly GCA_032618575.1. Lineage (NCBI taxonomy): Eukaryota > Viridiplantae > Streptophyta > Magnoliopsida > Solanales > Solanaceae > Nicotiana > Nicotiana noctiflora. Next base: position 9,198 of record JASVEL010011252.1, read on the forward strand.
TCATAACCATGTGAAAAAGAGAGTAAAAACACGAAGGGTGATGCCATACCACTTTATTATCATTTCATTATTATATGGTGAGATTAAAAATAAAAGCACGAAAGATAATGTCGGACATTTTTTATTCTATTGCTTTGTATATGATTTTCCGGAGTTTGGGGTTTATCAATTGCATTGTCGTTTATCCTGAAAAAAGTTTACTTAGCGATTTGTACTTGCCATTGTTATCGTATTTTTCCTTTTCTACATGTTCCCTCACTCTTATTATGCTAATTGAACTATTTGTTATTTTTGTTGCTTCATGTATGTATATGCTTATGTCTTAGTAGGTATCTTGACATAGTCTCACCACTACCTCATCGAGGTTAAGCTCGACACTTAGTGAGTATATTGAGTTAGTTGTACTCATAATGAACTTTTGTACTTCTTGTGAAGATACTAGTGTTGGTCCCAACATTCTAGTGGTGCTTCTACCTCGATTATTTCTACATCGAAAACTTGAGGTAGAGCTATTGGCGTACGCAGTTCCTGAAGCCTCTTCCATTCCTGTCATTACTGTTTATTTCATTTCAAACAGTTGTATTTCGTTCAAACCATACTTGTAGTATTCTAGTTGCTCATGAAATGATGACTCTAGATAGAATGTTCTATATTATGGGTTTATTTTACGTATTATAGCTTTATTAGTCGTTAATAACTATTATCACTCTATTTTAAATTGTTAGAATGGTTATCCAATTTTGGCTTGCTTAGCAAGTAGATGTTAGGCACCATCACGACCCCGGGGTAGGGAATCAGGGTCGTGATAAATTGGTTTCAGAGCTCTAGGTTGCTTAGGTCTCACGAGTCATGAGCAAGCTTAATAACGTGTGTAGGATCGGTATGAAGATGCATGTACTTATCTTCTATATACTATTGGGCTTTAGGAAAATTTTACTTATTTTTTTATCTATCATGCGATTTTATTATCACTAAAGTTTGAATCATTTTATTCTTGTTCTCTCACAGATGGTGAGGATACGCACAACACCCATGGCGAGTCAAGAGTCGGAGCCCCAGGTTGCTGCCACTACCAGAGGTAGAGGCCGGGCTGAGGTTGAGCTAGAGACAGAGGCAAAGCTCAGCCTAGAGCACGTGCAGCAGCGCCCATTGCAGAGCCTTAAATCAAGCAACATAAGAAGGTTCACATTCAGACCGTACCAGTTGGACCAGCTCGGGTCCGGAGGGGTTTATTGCTACCCTGGTACTTCGGGACGTTCTAGTTCGTTTGGTGGGCCTTATGGAGAGCGTAGCCTAGACCAGTGCATTTTTACTGGCACCAGTCGTCTCTCAGTCTGGGGGAGGAGACCAAACTCCGCTACTCACACACCAGAGCATGTGGCTCACAGATATCAGACTCCAGCAGTTCTTCAGTTAGTAGGTGTCTTGTCATATCCTTGTCACTACCTAGTCGAGGTTAGACTCGACACTTACGTACATGGTCGGTTGTACTCGTGATATATTTCTACATTTCTTGTGCAGGTGTTGGTCCTAACGGTGTCTAGTGGTGCTTTTACTCCGATCATTTCTACAGCGGAGACTTGAGGTAGAGTTGCTAGCATTCACAGTTCCTGAAGTCACCTTCCATTTCTGTCATTAGTGTTTATTTCATTTCAAGCAGTTCTATTTCTTCAAACCATACTTGTAGTATTCTAGTTGCTCATATAATGATGACTCCAGATTTCTGGGATTAGACTAGAATGTGTTATGGATTTATTTCATGTAGTATAGATTTATTAGTCATTATAATTGTCATCACTTTGTTTTAAATTGTCAAAACTGTTAAATGGTTATCTAATGTTGGCTTGCCTACTAATGTTTAGCTTAAAACATATATATTTCTATTTATATTGCCTCATATTTTACTTTTGTTTCGTGAATTTAGGATGTTTAATGTGTTGATTTATGTTAATTTGAAGTGTTAATGATTCGAGAGCAATTGGGAGCGAAACGCGCAAGATTTGAGACAAAAAGAACGAAACCGGGAAACTTGATAGAGCACCGTGGAGGGCGCCTGGCGCTAGCCAGGGCGCCGATGACGCGGATTTTATCCTATTTTGCACGGGATACGGTTTATTCGGCCTTAGACCTATCCAACGCGTATAAAATCAAGACTAAACATATTTGTTTGATGGGGGGCGCCACTTTAGAGAAATATAACATACTTTGAAGGGGAATTCACGTGTTGGAACACACACCATGCTTGGAGGAGGCTTCTAACTAGTTTCTCTTCTCTTCCTTTAATTTTGTAGTTTATTAGTTCTAGAGTTTTGGGTGCTACATGAACGTTGTAGTTTGAAACTTAAATTGTTCTTATTGATTTATCATATTGGTTAATTTATTCAATCTTGCGCTTAATTATTTGATTACTTGATCACTAAGTGAATATTATCTGCGAATTGAGGATTGAACTCGGGAGAGGGAATTCTAAATTGCGTAAAAGATTATTATAGCAAGATGTTAACTCTGGGGGGGGGGGCAGATTTGCGGTTAGGATAGGAATATACCTAATCGCCTTGCTTGGTTATTATATGGGAATTATAAATGTGTTCTTGTTAATTCTAATTCCATAGGAATATAGGGGTTAAGTTAGCTTGAATAGGCGAGTTGTACTTCGGGAGAAGGCTACGAGCAATATTAACCTCGTCAATTTATAAACTAGATAAATTAATTAGACAATTTAGGTAGAAAACTCAACAGAATTGTTAGCTAACTGATAGCTCTAGAATATTCTCTCTCATTAAATTTGTGTCTAAGTTTGCCAATTTGTTTCCTTTGTTTCTTGGTTTACTCCTCTAGACTATCTTTAGTTAAATATTCATACTTTGAAATTCACTTAAATAGATTAATTATTTGGTTTAATTTAGTTGATAGTTAATCACAAGTCCCTCTGTGTACGATATCTAGACTTACAATCCTATATTACTTGTCGTCCACGTATACTTACATGTGCGTTTGGGAGCAATACCTACCAAGTAGATGTTAGGCGCCATTACGGCCCCGAGGTTGGAAATTCGGGTCGTGACATTACCATATTTGATTTTCTTATCCCTTGAAGGAAATGGCAACACATTTACCATACTTAGGTTTTCCTTTTTAGAAGAAAATTATAATTCTACCATATTTTGCTAGTTCCTTTTTTTTTTTTTGGAGAAAAATGTTTGGACTTATAAATTGAAGACCATTCATTCTTATTCAGTAGCATCCACAGTATAGGCATATGAGTTTTGAGAGTTTTATTTAGGGGGGAACTTTTTGGGACAAGTGTTAGTGTGTCACTTGTGTTTGCCTCTTTGTGAGGTTGTTCTCTCAATATTTTGTGCTCTTTTATATAGTGGATTGCTCATCTTTGTCGTGAATGTATATTAATTGACCGAACCACGTTAAATTTGTGTGTCTCGTTTCGTATATTTCTCTTTTTTCTGATTTATTGTCGTTCAAAGTTTACTTTATTAGCTTTTGCATGACACCTAATTTTTTCAATCCCGCAATATTCAGTATATTGAAAAATGCTGAGAAAATGAATTAATAAAGAATAAAGTCATTAGAAAACAAGATGACCACAGAGGAGAATATATACGACTCACATAATAAATACTACAATTACCATCATAGAAGCAATAAGATCGTCATACTTTCTCTATTTCAATTAGATGATACTTTTTTCTTATTAGTTCGTTCAAGAAAAAAGGATATATTTTTAATTTATTTATTTTTAATTTAAGCTCTTAAAATCATAAGTTTTAAAAAAATTCTTAAACTTCATATCGAGTCAAACTAATTCATCTGAACTAAAATTTTATTCAAAATCAATTTTTGTTCCAACTAATTATTTCTTTCATTTGGGACTATATATATATAAAATCATTTACACAAATGACTCAATAAAATTACTTTTGTTTGTCTTATGCCAATAATAAAATCATTCGTGTTTTCCGAATTATCCTACAAAATAACTTCTACAATATGTAAAACAATAGAAAATGACATTAATGCTCCCACAAGTTTAAGAGTAAGTCTAAAGTTATCCTATAAAAATATAGTGTGCATATTAAATCCCTTAAATTTATGAAGATTAAGCATTTCCGCTTCATGTTAATTAAAATTAAGGGACAATCTCCCGGGGAAGATGCTGAGCAGTTTTCCGATACTTTCCTTTCATATTCCAAATAAAGTTTCCCAACTTAAGGGCAAACCACTACTCACTAATTGTAAAAGTAAATTTTGCATATTAATATATGTACACCATTAAATACCAGCCTCGTGTCTGTTCCAGTTAAGGATTTTGCTGCATGGCCTTCATTTTCATATTCCAATTTTATAGTTGGACGCATTCAATATTTTTATCATCCCATCCAAGTCCATATTCCCAATAAGCTATACTTCCATTTTCGCCGCTTACAATTGTGATGCATCATTATTTTTTACAAAACCTGGGATTTCACCCCAGTAAAAAGAATTTATCTTGATCAAAATTATTAGCTAACATTGAGAATTCGATATGAGTTTATTGGGTTAGGACTAATTAGTTTAATCAAGTCATTTATCCTTCATGTTCTTGAGTCGAAGGTCTATCAACCAGCCTCTTTACTCCTTTGGAGTAGGGTAAAGTCTGTATACACACTACCCTTCTGAGACTCCACTTGTAAAATTCTTACTAGATTGTTGTTGTTGTTGTTGTCGTCGTCCTTCATCCATGTAAAACTAATTAAACTATCAGAAGTTGTAACACACTTTAGTAGCCATTTATATTTTTCTTGTTTCAGTCAGAAAGAAAGTAAATTTAACTAAGATGAAAGTCTAATACGAGATCTATTTTAGATATATTTAGCAGAAAGTAATAGAGGTCCAACTGATGAGAGATTTAAGTACTACACATGGCGATTTGAATTGTAGTTTCATGACCTTGTTTACCTTAGAAAATGCTATTAACAATTATGTTTGATTTTGTGGTTCTAAAAATATATGATTTATTTCAATACTAGTTATTAGGCAATAGATCCTAAATGTAAGTAAAGAGAACAATATATTCAAATCAATGTTGTCGCGAGATTGGGTCTCGAGCTAGTTGGAACAGGGGGCTTCGAGGTCTAGTTAGGGCAGTTAGCAATGAACAATTGATAAAGAAACAATGATAACGAATACCTTGAAGATAGCCTTTTGCGGTTGATAATGAGCAATAAATGAACAAATAATAAATCTGTAGAGTGATTGTTGAGCACGTTTATGAAAGAAAAGCTGAGAATGTTCTATTGTATTCAGTCTTCACCAGTTATAAAATGATAAGGGTCCCCTTTATATAGGAGGGGGAATCCCAACATAGTACATATCTAATAATGATGAGGAAATGCTATTGGTACAGCTGTATAATAGCTCAGTGCGAATTTGTACTATTCTTGCAGACTTGCTAAGCTCTAACCACGTATCCTTAGGAGCTTTCTGGCCATTCCGTGATGATGATCAATTTGTACTTCTTTGAGATTGACCACTGTGAACCTTCGATATATTCCCTCGAGGACGCACCTCGGGGTCACACTTCAAATTCTGCATCGAGCTTCTTGAGGTTGGGCATAGAGAGCCACAGTAGCCCTAAAGTTGAACTCCCCGATTTTAGCTGAATACAGATAGTCCCCACAATTCTTAGAATGAAATGATAAGAAACAATCTTGAGTTCTTGCCTCTTCGATACCCCCATTGTGACATCAACCACATGAGATCATTAAATGAGGTGACATAAAAGTTGTACAGTGGTCTTGTCAACATAGTTCTCGAAAAGCCCACGAACCTCTATTGGTCGCCCTTTCAACTCCTTCAATACACTAGGATAACTCTTACAAAAACTCCAATTCCCTATGTTTTAAACCTTTGCAACATCTTCAAATCTTTGTTAACAGTTTCCTGCCTTCACCCTTCTTCTGTATTCACTTCTTCGACAGCTTACTTTGAAACTTCGTTATAACCATGGCCAAAACTTCTAAGACAGTACCTCGAAAAGAGGAAGCCCCTTCTTTGTAACGCTCGTCTAAGAGCAAAAAGGTAGTGCCTCCTTGCATTGAGGAGTGTATTTCTGGGCCCTTAGAGATATCCTTCGATTTCAAAATTGATAAACCTTCTTCGGTACCAGGCCGATGCAAGCCAATGTCTACATTAGTTTAATAACCGATAGAAAGAAGGTGAAAATAGATTGCTGTTGGGGAGAGGCGGTGCTAGTATAGATCCCTTAAAGAGGATATAACTACACACAGAGCTGATTTCCTTAGCGTATATATGTATCCCTTTACCTTATATCATGTACATTCATGTGCTCCACCAATAGACCCGGTGATCCTTAATTTTTGTCGACAATATCGAGTGACGCTTGGTCAAATTTATCCCTCTTTTTAGAGAATCGTCTATTTGATTAGATATTTCTCAAACATGGTCGAGGGAATGCCTTTCACCCTCGACTATCTGATTAGATTGTATAGTGCTCATCTCTATCAAGGGGGCTTAGTCAAAATGCGACATCGATCTACCAAAGCACTTTCATCCAACATCGATGAAGATAAAGACTTGGGGTGGATGAGCTGCTTCTTTCAAGTCAGGACTTCGGGCCTCATCCCTGCCAAGAAGATGACATTCCCTGAGGAATGGAATATTCGGTATAAGTGTCGTTACACCGAGCATGTTTTATCATCTGAATGTCCTCTTTTCCTCTTTCAAACTAATTCCTTTATTTTTTGAGTTGATTCTCCTTTGGTTGCATAGCCACCGTGTGGTTCCCCGGTGCGGTCAAGGACCTCCCGGGCTAGGTTAAGCTTTTAGACTCCACCTCCTCATATGACAAGCGTATTTGGCATGATTTGGCCAAAACTCGATGGGAGGCCAAAAATCATGGTACGTCCTCACCACTATCACCTCTAAATTTCTTATAAATATATTTCTTGGTGGTATGTTTGACATTTTACACTTGTGCAGGCCTCGAGGAAGTCATTTCAATAAGATCACCTCCTCCTGGTGAAGAGGACACCCAAAAACTCGCCAAAGATAGAAAGAGAAAGAAAGTGACACTGGCGGAGTCCCCAAAATCAAAGAGAGCTAAGACTCGAAAGCCTAGGGCCGATGCAACGGTCCTAACTTCGGACACTGTTGAGAGTCTTCGTGCTGAAGATGAAGAAGATGACGGCTGCCCACTGTTACATAGGGCAAGATGAAGCGATGATTCTTCGAATGTTGTCTGGCAGAAGACTGTCGAGTCATAGGTGGTCGATGCGGTCCCAACTCGTATTGAGGAGACCCTCGATGAGGGTTTGGATGCAGCCCCCGAGCTGACCATCGAAAAAGATACAACTTGTGACGATAAGCACTTGGTTGGAACATTTAGAGGATCCTACTCTGAGGCCCTTCGAGGGCGACAGGAAGCCTTGATAGAGGTTGATGTCATAGGCGATCTTCAATTAAGCACGTCATTTTCCCCAAGGCAAATACGGGATGCCCAGAATAGGGAGATCCCGATGTGGGGGCATCCAGGGAGAGGATGATACATTTGGAGATGTTTTTGCTAGTGTTGAAGAGGATGTTGATCTTGATGCTTCAGGCGTTCTTGAGGAGGCTGCGAAACTCAAAAAACAAGTGATTTTTGACATAACCTTTGTGCCTTGAGTTTTGACCTTTATTTTTCTAAATTCTTTCTTTCATGTTAAAGCTCACGATGTTGTACGACCGGGCTTTCTCCACGTTACGAGCTGAATTGAATCATTGTGAGGGGGAGTTCGAGAAGCTCGCTTCCGAGTCAAATGAGCTAAAAACTCTATACGCCCGAATGGAGGAGGAAGTAAATGCCAAGGGTTTCAATCTCTATGCTGAGATCGAAAAAGCGAAGGCCTTGGAAGAGGAGTCAGCTTTGACTACTTCGGACGAGAGCTCTACAAGTATCTCGAGGAGTGGCGAAGATGAAGAATAGGCCACCTTTGCTCTTTTTAATTCTTCATCTTTTGTATGTGGACTCCGTATGGCAGTTTTGTAAAGAACACCTTTGAAAATATATTTTTGGAATACAAAGGATTTTCTTGTTTAATGTCTTCAATTTTTTTCTTTTAGTGTTTATGCAAATGTCAAGCTTCGAACTTGAATTTAACTCCTTCGAGCTCGGTCGTGGAGTAATAGAAACACTTGAGGTCGGGTTGCTCTGGTTTTGATCGCATACCTTCCCTCGGTCGGGTTGGTAAGGAATTGATTTGACACCTCGATCCCTTGAACATTGTATGATGACGTCATTCCTGTGACATGAACGAAGTAGTCGATGGTGGATGAGTCAAATTGTTCGTATGAGGACTATTGATTTTATTCTTATAGAGTTCCTGCCATTCATTTCCTAAGAAATGGAATTTCAAGTGTAAGTGATATAATGAACTCTATTATTTTTGTCTTTGGTGGAGCCAGACTTCGTAAGGACATTTACTTTCCTTTTCCGCAGCAATCCTATGGATGCCAAATGAGGTCACTGATCTTGCGGGTTGGGCCCGCAAACTGGCGGCCTCTTTGACTTATGACTAGTGTAAGTGGCGAGTTGTAGAAGGAAAAATGGGTGGCTAAGCACCATGGTATGTTATGTAGTCCTTCTCTCGAGGATTAGCCAAGCACCATGGTATGTTACGTAGTCCTTCTCTCGAGGATTACTTTCCTTTATGTACGCTAATTTATTTGTTGCAGGCATCAGTGAGTTTTCTGAGGTGAGACCGTCTCTTTTTGAGGAGGAGGAGGAAGGACCTGCAACTTTTGAGACTAGGAAGGATAATAAAAGAAAGAGATCCTAAAAGGATGAGGATTCCCATAGCAAGGCAGGACCTACCCGAAAGTGCGAGGGGGACATTGCCACTGATGAAGATCTCATATTTATCGGTTGTTCTATGGATATCTATTCACCCGGAGAGGATGATTCTACAATAATGGATCGAACTAGTAGGCCTCCCGAGACTGTTGAGCCTGCTGGACTCAAGGCCCCTAGTTTCGAGGGAGAGATTCCACAAGAGAGGAGGGGCGAAGGTCTTTTATTACCTGATTTGGCAGCTAGTTCTCATATGTCGGGAAGTACTCCGAGGGAAATGGGCTTCGACGTATCTTTACTCAATCAGAGCGCCTCGTGTTGCTCTACCGGGGCTGATGAGACCAAGACGATATATGCGAGGTCGACCTTCCGCGACTCTACTTTGTGGTGAGTTTTCAAGTCATTATTGCTTTTCTATCTTCGTACTTTCTTCTTTTTAACTGAACCTTCTTTATCATAGGCCTTCTATATGCTCAAGTCTGAGCTGCTTCTCTGTGAGGCTAAGTTGCGTAAAGCCTTCAATGGGGAGAAATCTCTCAGGCTTTTTTGTGATAAAAAAACAAGAGAGCCGATACATCTTCGATTGGAGTTTAACCAAAGTTATGATTACGAAAGAAACATCGAGAAATAGGTAACCTCTATTTTGAGGGAATACAGGCTTCTTCTCCCATCTTCAGAAACTAACGTTTCGGTATCTTAGTTGCAAAGAAAAACAGAGAACTAGAACGCCTTCGGGGTGATGCCGACCAAGTTAATTCTGAATGCAACGAATTGAAGGCACATATAGATGCTTATGTTGCATCTAAAAGGAACAATTTGTATAAAGCCTCCACCCTCAAGATACAACTTCGCAATGCTTGAGAAAGCAACTTGGTCCAGACAAGTAGGATTGTTAAGCTTGAAACATATCTTTTGAAGGTGAAGGCCAAAGTTGTGGACGCTCGAGCCAAAGCCGAAAAGGCCCGTGCAAAGGCCGATAAGAAGGTGTCCATCTATCTGAATGATGATGTTGAAGCTCGTATGAAGTTGAGAGGGGTTTCTGATTGAGAGAGGAGAAGCAATGAATATGTCTGATGTAAATCCTAAAGGGAAACTCTTGACCGGATTCATGGTAAGGGCTTCGATCTCTCGAAGGAGATAGAGTAGGCCAAGGCGAATGAGTTAGATGCCAAGTTCCTCGAAATGATGTTGAAGACAACGAGGAGAAGTCCGGTGAGGGAGCTTGTCCCGAGGGAGCCGATTGAGACATAGTCCCCAAGGGAAAAGGCTAAGTTACCGAGGGTAGACTAGGTTTTTTCTTTCTTGTTCTTTGTATAGGTCTCCCTGTGGGAGTGTTATAAATGTATCTTTGTACCATATTTATAATAAAAAAGGAACCCTTCGGTTTTCCCTTTATATAAATTTCCACTTGCTTGTGTCTTTGTTATGTTTTGAGTTTTGATGTTTGCCGATAATTATTTCCGATATGCTGGACTTTAAGATAAGAAACCTCAGGTTGTCCTTGATGAATAATTGGTAATTTTTGACCATTTATGACTTGGTCCTCGAATCAAGTTTTGACTCGGGCTCATTTACCCTTTGCTTTTCAACACATCGACCCTTAAACTCTTTAGCTCGGCCTTGAGGCTCCATGGATCGGCCTTGAGGCTCTTTGGATTGGCCTTGAGGCTCTTTATGTTGGCCCTGAGGCTCTTTAGGTTGGCTCTTAAGCTCTTACAGATTGTCCCTTAGGCTCTTTAGGCTAGCCTTTAGGCTCTTATGCATTGGCCCTTAGGCTCTTTTTAGATTGGGTGGATGCGACCTCTAATACGGCTATAGTTTTCCCTCATTTTGGCTAAAGACTTTTGATGTTTTGATTATGCTTTGGCATGTTTTATGTTTGTTTGAACCTTCAACGGCTCAAATAAGAACCTCGATTGTGAGTCGATATGTGACAGTAATTGAGTACCTCGGGAGGTTCTCTTGAAGGCTGATTTTTTGAAGCCTTTTTGTCGAAGGCTAATTGTCTCGAAGCCTTTTCATTATTTGGAGATGGTATGATCGAAGTTCCTTTGCTTATGCTGGAGGTAGCCTGATTAACCGGTTCTTTTCGAAGTATTTTCAAAGTATTTGAAGGCCTTTAATTTTATAGCGGCGATCAAATGTCTCCGAGCCACATTAATTCAGTTGGAGCCTTTTGATATGACCGTAGTCTTTATGTTCGGTCGTAGACTTTAGTCCCCGAGTGAGATGACGTCGATGTCTATATCGAGGGTATGCCTTTTTAGGGGTCTTACATGTTCGGATATATAGAATTGACCTTAATATCGGGGTTATGCCTTTTTAAGGTCTTATAACTTTGGGCATGCCTCGTTGAGGTCTTACAGATTTGATGTTGCCTTACTGAGGGCTTGCGAGCTCAAGGTTGTCTAATCGAGATCTTACGAATTCGAGTTTTCGATGGCTCTATGATCTGACCGTCGATGACAGTCCCAGAGTGTTTGAGAGTTTCTGGCCCTTGAGCCATCTTATGAGAAAGTCGTGCACTTCTTCAAGGGACAAAGTGTTTTGATAAGCAAAGAGGTTTCCTCAATTACTTGATATATGTGTGCATATTTTTTACCTTTGGAGGCTCGATTATTCTACATGGACACAGTTTATTTGACCATTTGGCCCAATATAACATCACCTACCGAGGTCCTCCTAGGCATAATTTTATTTCTTCCAAGAGGTGACCTCTTGGCGTGATACCTCCTAGTAATTTAGGATGATCGAAGAGAAGCCTTGAATACTTGATGAGTTTTCCTTAGGTAGCATATGGATATTGCCTCGTTAAAAACCTCACCGGTAAACCCCGTTTAGGATAAAACCCAATCTTAGTGAAAAAGAGCACAACACATGCTTTATAACCCAAGGTCTTCGAGCTGGAGGGTGCTTCGATTCCTCTCAATCGAACACCTGCAATAAGTAAGTATAAAACATAAATGAAAAGGGAGAGGGTTGTACCTTAGCAATGATAGAGTTCGAGCCTTGATACGTTTCAATTGCTTGCTCTGAAGACGTGGTACTGTCTTTTATTCACTCATTCAGGTGTAGCTGAGAATGTCGATTGTGGTTGCTACTTGGCTGTTTGCTTGTCTTTTGGCTTCTTCGATGTAGAGGGAGTTGATGTCGGTACCATATCGTGCGCTGTGAACATCTCTCTTGCTGCATGCTTCTCCCTGTACACTGCTTTTACTCCATCTTTGGTTGAAAATTTCATGATTTGATGAAGGGTTGATGGCACTACCCTTATATTGTGTATCCATAGCTGTTGCGGCGAAATGCACACGCAAGTATACGTGGTTGTCAAGTAATAAAGTGACTAAAAGTCGGATGTCGAACCCACGAGGACTTGTGATTAACTATTAACTAAACTAGACTATCCTAATTATCTATACAAGAATTAAACCTAGAAGTATCTGATTCTAAACTAATTAAAATAAATAAAAACAAATAATAAACTCTGAACAGAGAAAGAGCATATTTTTATGATATCAGTGTAATGAAAATGATCTAGAGTTATAGGTTATCTAACATTCCTATTGTATTCTTCAATTGAATTGACTAACTAATTTATCTAGTTTATTGGCTGACATGTTTAATACTGCTCATAAGAATCTGTCGAGTTCTTACTCGTCTATTCAAGCTAATCTAACGCCTACATTTCTATGGAGTTAGAATCAACAAGAACGCATTTGTAATTCCTGTAAATCAACCAATTAATGCAATTAGGTATATGTCTATCCTAACCGGGAATTTGTTCCCCGATGCCCAGGCTCTAGAACTTGCTTTACTCAATCCTATATGCAATCTAGAATTCCCACTTTCGAGTTCAACTCTAGATTCGTAGATAGTATTCAATTGGTGATAAAGCAATCAAATAATTAAGTGCATGATTGAATAAATAAATCAATATTATAAACTAGGAAATCAAAGTCAATATCTAAATAATAATAGTCATGAAAGAACCACAACCCAAGAAACATAAAAATTACTAAGTTTGGTGGAAGAAAAGATGAAACCCGGCCTCCACGGCAGCTTTGTACTTGTGTTTTCCTCTAAAAATGTCCTCCCCTACCTCCTTAAATCTAAATTATGTCAAAAGTTTTTCCCCTCCCCCTCTTCAAAGTGGCATTTTAGGATGTAGTTATATGACCTAGGGTTGATGCGGAATTCTTCAATCCAACTGCGAATGGGAGAGCTAGAATCCGCGGATCTAACTTTTGAGATTCTTCCATTTTGCGAAGTGCTCCGTGCCTTTGCTTCGCTTCACTTGTGCCTTAACATTTCTCCTTTTTCGCGTCCGAATTTGTGCCACGCACGAGAATAGACGAGCTTCCACTCCTTTAATTTCTTCTTTTTGTGTCGAATTATTATATTTTGATCATTTATCATCCAAACTCGTTCCTACACATAAGAAACACATAATGAGTATGTTTCACTTCGAAAATCAGGTAATCTCCCGCGACACACACAAAAATTAATATGCAAATATACTAAAAAATATGCGCTTTTCATCATTCATCACCAAACATCAACAACCTTCCAGGTAAGGCACTATATCTTATGTCACCTTCGATGACATGAAACTTGGTATCTTGGATTGTACCAGTCACGTTGACCGGGAGGATAATCTCCCCTTTCGTTGTCTCGCTCACCATGTTGAATCCATTGAGGGCTCGAGAGGCGGGTACAAATTGGTCGAGCAGTCCGAGCTGTTCCACCACCTTCGACCTAATTTTGTTGGCCGAGCTACCTGGATCCACGAGCACGCATTTAAATTGAAATTTATTCAAAATAAAAAAAATTACCAGTGCGTCATTATGAGGCTGAGACAAGGTCTCGATGTCCTCTTCATTGAATGTGAGAGCATCCTCTAGTATGTAACTCCGAGTTTGATTTTCTCGGTGATGGATATTTTTGTCCGCTTGACAACAGGTCCCTGGGCGTCGACCCCTCCGATGATCATGAGGATGATGTGATGCGTTTCTTCTGGTTTATTCTTCTTGTTCGCCTCCCTTTCCCGAAATTGGTTTTTAGCTCGGTCGCTGAGGAACTCTCGAAGGTACCCTTTGCTGATCAGCCGGGCTACCTCTTCTCGAAGCTGTCTGCAATCCTCGGTCCTATGATTGTGAGTGCCGTGATATTTTCATACCAAGTTAGGGTTCCTCTGTGAAGGATCTGATAGTATGGGTTTTGGCCACCTAGTATCGTTAATTTTACCTATGGCCAATCGATGTCCGAGACATTGATGGTGAAGTTGTACTCAGATAGATGGGGTGCCTCTACTGGATCAGTGTGCCTATCGAACCCGGCTTTACTCATGAGTCCCCGAGAATTTTAACCTCGATCTATCCTTTGATCGCCTCGAGGTGTATTGCGCCTCTGGGTGTTTCTTCGATCTTCTATATACGGCCGATACTTGTTTAGTCTCGACTCCCTTTCTGTAAACCTTTGTTCCTTCATTAAGATTCTGTTAGGATATACTGAGCTAGATGGGATCCTAATTGTTCTTCTTCGACCCTAATCTTCGATTGATACCTACTATGCACATCCGCCTAGGTCATGGTAGGATATTTGATCAAATTTTATTTTAGCTGCTTCGAAGCTACCGAGCTTCATTCATTCAAGCCTTGAGTGAAGGCCTATACTGCCCAGTCATCGAAGACCGGTGGTAATTCCGTTCGCTCCATCTGAAAGCAAGATACAAATTCCCTTAGCATCTCATTTTCTCTCTATTTGATTTTGAAGACATCGAACTTCCTAGTGGCGAGCTTGATGACACCAACGTGTGCCCATACAAAAGAGTTTGCCTACATGGCAAACGAATATATTGAATTCGGGGGTAGGTTATGATGCCATATCATAGACCCCTTTGACAGTATTTCTCCAATTTCTTCAACAGGACGGACTCAATTTCGTCATCCTTTAAGTCATTCCCTTTTATGGCACAATTATAAGCGGTACTGTACTCATTGTGATCTGTGGTCCTGTTCTATTTTAGGACATCGGGTATTCTGAATTTCTTTGGGATGGGCTTCGGAGCCGCACTTGATAGAAATAGTTTATGTACGAATTTCTTTGAATCTACACCCTTTAGAATCGGGGGTGCGCCCAGGATCTAATCGAGCCTTAAGTTAAAAGTCTCCACCTTTTTATCGTTAGCCTCTATCTTCTTTTCTCCTGATTCAATCCTTTTGGTGAGGTCTTCGAGCATTTTCATAATAGCGGGGTCTACTACTGACCCGTTGTTTCTCTATCTCTCTGGTGCCTGCTCGACTCGAGGAGCTGTTTCTGGTGCTGCTGTGCTTGGAGTTTTTTGTTGACTTTGTAACTGAGCAATAGCCACTTGTTGTGCTTGCAAAATATAAAAAAATTACTTGAAGGCTAACTTCTCTTTCGTTTCGAGCTGGAGTCCCCTGTGCTTCATGTTGGTTTACCCGCGCACACTTCCATCGGTATGAGAGCTCACATCAACATGCACAACATTGCGTGAGCCTACGTCGATGGGGATTTGTGCTGGTGTCACCCTTGGGTTTTGCGATGGTACTTCGACATCTGCATAGTTCCCTTCATGAAGCCCAATACCATTGTTTTCGTGTGCATTTGCTGAGTTATACATTTTTTGACCTAAAATCAAAGATTTTTGAACAAGAAAAAGTATGAAGAATAACTTGTGTTTTCAGAAAACTAGCACCAAAATAATTACTATTACTTTTAGCCTCACGGTAGGAGCCAAACTGTTTACCTTGAAAATGGTATTAACAATTATATTTTATTTTGTGGTTCTATAAATATCTAATTTGTTTCAGTACTAGTTGTTACGCTATAGGTGCTAAGTGTAAGTAAAGAGAACAAGATATGCAAACCAATACTGTCCAAGTTTGGGCATCGAGCTGGCTGGAACGGGGGGGCTACAAGATCTAGTTAGGGCAGTTAGCTATGAACAATTGATGAGGAAACAATGATAACAAAGACCTTCGAGATAGTCTTTTATGGTTGATAATGGGCAATAAATGAACAAGCAATAAATATGTAGAGTGATTGTTGAGCACGTTTATGCAAGAAAAGCAGAGAATGTTCTATTGTATTCAGTCTTTCGCCTATTACAAAATGACAAGGGTCCGCTTTATATAGGAAGGGGAATTCCGGCGTAGTACATGCCTAATAATGATGGGGGAAATGCTATTGGTACAACGGTATAAAGGCTTGGTACGGATTTGTACTATTCTGCGACATATTCAGCGCTAACCACATATCCTTGGGAGCTTTCCCCCCTTTCTATGACGATCATCAATTTGTACTGCTTCGAGATTGATCATAGTGAACCTTCGATATGTTCCCTCGAGGTCACACTTCAAATTTTGCTTCGAGCTTCTCGAGATCAGGCGTGGAAAACCACAATTATCTCAAAATCGAACTCCCCAATTTTGACCGTATACAAACCTATAAAACAAAATGAGATTTTGGAAGTAAACTAAAATTGAATCCTCCATATCTTCAAAAATGGTCATATTCCACATTCCAATATGTACAGTTTCCTTAGCACGTGATAGTCTTTCTGATTTCTTTTCTTTTTATCTGTACCTAATATGCTTTTTTAAGATTCATGTTTGAAATGTTGAAAAAGAAATTTGCCTGTGGAGTGTAGAGGTTACGCAGTAAAATGACAAATATCACTGTCAGTCCAGCCCCTATGCCACCCATCTCCCTCTCTCTCTATGAGAACACCCTAATAGACTGTGAAATCACATACTCCTCTTATGATCAAATTAAAGACAAATTATATGTCAAAAAGTGTCAAAATCATGTGATATCACCAAAATGGGGAGAGTGTTTTTTAAAAATTACTCCTGACAATATGATTTCTTATATATTATAACCCATGCTTACTCATTCTTATTTCTTCTTTAAGAAATATCTGTAGACACTACTAGGCTTTTTATTTTTTAAACATTGCTTTATTTTATATTGACCATCTTCGAGCTTATCTTAATCTTTTATTAAAAAAAACAAATTAAATAAAAACATGGTTGGAAATGTTAGTTTAACATACTACTATAACTTACAAGAAAAAATTTAATATAAAATACTATAACTAAAGCCGGTATTTTGATAGTACTATTTTTGTATATTATAGTATATTATAAATCTCTCTGACTCTTTATATCCATATTTTTTTTAGCGTTTATTTTCTTTTTTCAAGGAACACAAACGATATATAAAGGTCAATGCATGTTTCATTTTTTTGCCCCCCACAAATCCTAATCTTTTTCACTTTTTACCACCGCAAAATTTGGCCATAATCTAAAGCATAACTTGTCATTTGCTTAAACAGTGGATTCCCTTGTACTTTATAAACAACACTGCACCCATTTCCCTTTCAACTCCTTAAAATCATATACCCCACTTTTAAATAACTCCATTAGAAACCTCCTTGCTTCAATGCTCTGAACAATAAAACACAAAGTTCAGAGCTTTTAAGGTATTTAGTTTTTAACTTCTGTTTTGGTTCATTCTGGTATGCTTCACTTACCCTTTTTTCCTTTCATATTTCAGTTCTTTTAATAATAGAATCTTGAAGGGAGATTTTTTGTGATGCTGTATAATTAAGGGTGTGAAAAAAAAAAAAAAAGAACAATCTTGGTTTTATCTCTTGTCTTGATTTAGCTGAAAAAGAAATGAGGGACTTTCCATCTTGTTTTGGTGAAAATGGGGTTCAAGTTGCTGATGCTTCTTGTTCAGCTGTTGGGGTTGTGACTAAAACCCCACAGAATTTAGTCACCTGTGTTTATCAGTGTAAACTAGTTGGGAAATCTTGTCTGATCAGTATTGTTTGGAGCAATAGTTTGATGGGTCAATGCCTTAGTGTTGAAATTGATGATATGTCTCATCAATGTCTTTGTAAAGTTGATGTAAAGCCTTCTCTCTTCTCCAAAAGAAAAGGGTCAAGGTCTTTACAAGTAAATTCTTGTAAAATTGACCTATACTGGGATTTTTCACTAGCCAAGTTTGGATCTGGGCCAGAACCTATTGAAGGGTATTATTTAGCTATAGTTTGTAAAGGACAAATGGTTTTGGTCATTGGAGATCTAAGGAAAGAAGCATTTAAAAAGACAAATGCAACTCCTAGTTTTTCAAATGCAATGTTCATTTCTAAAAGAGAACACATATTTGGGAAGAGGGTGTTTGGTACAAAGGCTCAATTTTGTTATACAGGTCCAATTCATGATATTACAATTGAATGTGATTCTAATGGCATTGATGATCCATTTCTTTTGGTTCGTATTGACTCTAAAACAGTAATGCAAGTGAAGCATTTACGCTGGAAATTTCGCGGTAATTATACTGTTTTAATTGATGGAGTCCCTGTTGAAGTGTTTTGGGATGTTCATAACTGGTTGTTCAGTAGCAATTTTGGGAATGCAGTGTTCATGTTTCAAACATGTTTATCGGCTGACAAGTTGTGGACAACACAAACTTTGTCTGATCTCTCTGTCATGCCTTGGCCTTACACACAGAGTTTGAGCAATTCCAAATCATCTGGTTTGGGTTTTTCTTTGGTTTTGTATGTTTGGAAGAACGAGTAATTTGAGTGTTATTCTAGTATTCCCAACAAAGATAGTAGTATATTTTTAAGATCTTGTTTGTGAACTTGATTGAGTTAATTTCTAATGAATATACTTTTTTTCTTTTCATCTCTCCATGCTATTACCTTTAATCTTGTTCCTCCAAAGAGTCAATTTCCTTTGATTACTGATTGTCATCTAATATTATGACTAATAATTATGTCCATAAAGTACAGCTTTCCTTTAAGTAAACGCAAACAAATCTGCATCATTATATATTAACCAGATGCTTCTTGACTAGAATGTCGTGGGATCGAGCCGTGAAAACAAGCTCTTGCATCAATTTATCAGGGGCGATCCGACGAATTTTGAGGTCTAAACCCAAATTTTTTGAGGGGCCTTAACTTTTTTGATTTTTTATTGAAGTCTATATTTTAGCTTTTCTTATATACAAATTTATTAATAATTTTCTTATAATCAATAACTCCTTCTAAGTATTTCTCACAATATAACTAATCCATTTAATCTTTCTTGTGCCATTGTTGTTCTTACGTAGGATTTTATCAATTTAAATTTTGAAAAATTCTTTACGTTGAACCAACTGTAACATGAGTTATTAACATTATTTCATAAGCATTTGGAAAAGAATTAAATTTTTTTATTTAATTAAGTATATTAAATAAACTGTTATCTTCTAATTTTAATACTATTTTCCTTAATACTTTTAATTTACAAAATAAATTTAAACCATCAATATCGAATTGAATATTACGCTTTAAGGAACATTCACGATTAACGCAATATTTTTTCAAATTTTCAACATCTAGTGATTTTAGTTTTTACTACTAAATAGAAAATCAAAAATATTTTCATATGCTTGGAATTGTCCAAATCTATTTTGAAGTGAAAAAATAGCCTTGTCTATTATGTATAAAAGTAATCAACTCTAAAGGACTCTTTGAAAGATTTTGAGATTTCATTATCAATATTTTTATCAAATTGTTAATTACTATATATATCACACATTACACGTTTTTTTACGAAATTCGGGTTCGATATTCAATTCAAGTGCAATTTTGTTGGTAGAAAGAAATCAAATTTTTTCATTGTATAAAACTCTTTTTTAAACTTATACAGTCTATTAGGTGTAACAAAAAAATTTCAAATTTTCTAGAAGGGTCGCCCCCGAAGGTTGCGTATAATAGACTTTTGTGGTGCGGCCATTTCTCGAATCCCGCACATAGAGGAGCTTCTTGCACCGGGCTGCTTTTTTACCATGCTAGTGTCTAACATCATAACTTTGTATAAACCAAAATTAATGAGTTACCTAAACAAAAGAATTTTTAATTGCTGAGGTGGAGAAGGGATTGCTGACTTGGTTGCTGTGGAAAAGTTTCAGGTAATGTAATTGACCTAGATCTTTTCAGCTTTTAACATACGAGTGTATGTATGTGTGTTGTCCTCTTTCTTCTAAAATGTGGGGATTTGTGATAAATTAATTTCACTCTTTTAGATTGTTGTCTTTGGACTAATGTTAAAGGCTTCTATAGTAAACCATAAAGTTACAGGGTCATGAAAATTATTAAGCAGTTTCTAAATGGAAAAGAAAACAAATAATGATTGAGCTTTTCTGTTGAAGCGAATTGGATCTGCAATTAATATGTTATAATTATTGCGAAAGGATCAAACTTTGCGCAGTAAAATGTGAAATGACTCCACAAACTGGGGAAAAAAAATCTATGGAGCCCCGAACTTGAAAAGTTTGTGATATGGTTTGGAATTTGATGACTGTTATAATAAATAAGGTTGTCGCTGATTTTAAACTTGCTGTAACTTGGGAGATAAAGAACATGAAAACTAGGAACATTGCATACTTCAACATTTTGAGTTCAGTTGGTTTGCTATTACATCTTTAGGGCAGCCCGGTATATAAATATGAATCCAAGATTTGAACCTTACAAATTCTCCCTTCCCAGCGATCTCAAATAATATACAATAATAACTGATCGGGACAAATTTGGCTGGGCTCTTTTCATTTAACTTCATTTATAGAGTTTATTAAGAAGAAAAAAAAAACACAAGTGCCTGTGGATGTTGTTTTGTGAAAAAACCAAGGGTGAAGTTAAACAACTGTCAAATATTGGATTCGAACCCTCTTCAACCAACTTACAAAAATATATAGGGTGTTTGCCTAAGCTTATAAGCTAGTTCAACTGGTTTATAAGTATTTTTTTGGGTTATTTACACGTTTGAATAAATTAAAAGTATTTATAAGTTAAGTACTTATAAGCCAAAAATAAACCAAAAGTCATAAGTTGGTCTCTCCCAACTTATTGAATTTCAGCTTATAAGCACTTTAAGTTTGACCAAAATATTTAGAGCCCGTTTGGCTTACCTGATATAGAGTAGCTGATAAGCATATGTGCTGAAAAGCACTTTTAAGTGCTGAAGCTGATTTAAAAAATAAGTAGTTACGTGTTTGGATAAAAGTGTTGAAATTAATAATAAGCAACTAAAAAATTGGGTATATAAAGAGTTTTGTTTTAAAAAGAAGTATTTTAGGAATAGAATAATAAATATTTTTATCAAATCTCAAGTGCTTATAAGCAAAAATTGATAAATTGGGGGAGACCAACTTATGGCTTTTGGCTTATTTTCGGCTTATAAGCACTTAACTTATAAGTATTTTTAATTCTACCAAACGCGTAGATAAGTCAAAAAGTGTTTATAAGCCAGTTTGACCACCTTATAAGCTTTGCCAAACACCTTCTTACTATTCTATCTCTAAAATACTTCTTTTTTAAAATAAAACTCTTCGTATATCCAGTTCTATATTATTAATTTCATCACTTTTATCGAAATACGTAAATGCTTATTTTTTAAATTAGTTTCAGCACTTAAAAGTACTTTTCAGCACTAGCTAAGCGAAACGGGCTCATAGTCTAAGCAGGGTCCTCCTTTGACGCTTGAACCAACAGTCGTCTTTAGTACTAGGTTCCCGGCTAAAATTATTTAAAAATTTAGTGTCTTTCTCAATACAAATACAACATCCGGACAAAAGTTACTGAGTTTTCGGGAACCCGTTCCCGATACTGTAAATCCGCCCCTGCAGGTGTATTAAGCTCCTCCTATGCGCGAGGTGAGGGAAGGCCGAATCACAAGATCTATTGACTATTATACGCAGTCTTATCTTACATTTATGCTATTAGATCTTTCTGTGCAAGAAATAATATCTGGTTTCGTCCGTTAAGTTCAGGGTATGATCTTTTGATGTACCACTGAAATGGAATAACATCCATAAGTTGGATTGTTGTGTACATAAAACACAATGCTTGCCACTTATATACATGCTTCAATAGTTACATACATTTCGTGAAGAGTAACAAATCAGGGAGCAGAAAGAGGATGATACATTTGCAGTGCAATCTTGTGTTGGCCAATGTATTCACCATTTACTTCTTAGTTTTATTAATTTCATTTCTTTCGAAACCTCTGCGTAGCGATCATTTGTCATTCGGTATTGTCCTCTGGCAGTACTAACATTATTGAAGCTTACACCCTTAGATGCTTCGTGTATCGAATTGCCCATTTTATTATTTCTGCGTGCACCAGAAGACAACTCGCAGAAAAGAAGTTCTCAGTCCATATTCCTAAGTCAATTGGACAAACTGAGACAACACAAATTTGATAGACAAAAGACCTGCTTAACAGAAGTTCATCAGGATCTACTCGTAGTGAAAATGTAAAATTTTACACGACTACATTGTTTTGATTGATTATTTTGAAAGAGGGTTTCATTACCTGACACTGATTATAAAGAAAATTGTAACGAAGGAGAATATAAATTAAATTCAAACGCAGACATGACTACAATTCCAGATAAACAAAAGCATCATGCATGCCGGATTTCTAAGGCACATGCACAATGAGGCAACACGGATAACAGTTTACTATTATGGAGTAACTATCAGGGAACTATTATTATTATTATTCTCAAGGCACAACCAAGATTTTTCTCCAACTCAGACACATATATTTACAATAAACAGTTACCACACTTAATTCCTTCTTCACTACTAAGAAGAGCATTTCATCTGTTCAACAATCTCAATGCTGCCCTTTCTTCTTCACTGTGACCAAATCTAAAGTAGAGCCATATGTCTTATGCAGAGTTTGAGCAGACCAGGCATGTCCGTCATCAACTGTAGGCATTCTAACCTCCATGAAAGGAGGATGAGATTTCGCCCCCGGAATGACTACACCAGCAAAGACTCTCAGCACGTTAGAAGCATCAATGTCCATGCACACGTTAATCTCCGGTACACCTTTAGGTGCTGGAGGTATTCCAGTTATCTTAAAATACCCTAAGAGATGGTTATCTTCCACAGTTTTCTCGTCACCTTCATAAACAAAGATCAATGCTTCGGCTTGATTGTCATGGACAGTAGTGAAATTCTGTTCTTTCCTTACCGGGGTTGTGGTGTTCTGATGAATAATTGGTACAAAGTTGCTTCCATCAGCTTGAATGCCAATGCTTAAAGGAGTTGCTTGAATGGTTAAAAGGTCCAAACTCCCAAATGGATCGCTAATTCCCGAAGCTACTGCTCCTTCCAGAGCTGCACCACGAACAGCTGCCTCTAGCGGGTTCATTCCTGAATAAAGCTCTTCCCTTTTGCATATACTCATTACAATATTACGAACCTTTGGAATGTAGGAACAGCCACCGACAATTATGACATCATGTACATCTTCCGCTTCTAGTTTAGCGTCACACAAGCAGCGTTTTATCAAGGCCTCACATTTCTGGAACACCTCTTTGTTCACATCTTCAAACTCTGCCCTCTCGAGAAACTTAGATATTTTTGTTCCATTTCCCAAGGCAACATCGATCGGGACACTTATTTCGGATGATAGT
This sequence comes from Nicotiana noctiflora, assembly GCA_032618575.1. Taxonomy (NCBI): domain Eukaryota; kingdom Viridiplantae; phylum Streptophyta; class Magnoliopsida; order Solanales; family Solanaceae; genus Nicotiana; species Nicotiana noctiflora. Next base: position 32,548 of record JASVEL010011252.1, read on the forward strand.
TTATGGATGGCATCCTGGGTGGCAACTCGAAGCAACCCCATTCTCTTTATTTCTTCGATCCCGTGGCTCGAGAATATATCATCCATGCTTGGTAAGAGGTGATGCATCAGATTTTGAAGTAGGTCCTCACCTCCAACGGTGCTGCCCGCCAAGGCCTTGATCTGCGACACACCTCCTGCTGTAGCTGTTATTGCTACGTCACAATACCCTGCGCCCATATTGAATATAAGGGCTATTTTCTCACTCCCGCTACCCATATTTTCATGTGCAGACTGTTGTTGCTGCTGAGCATATAATAGAGCAACTGCAGTTGGTTCAGGCATCAATCTTAGAACATGAAGCCCTGCCATGGCGCAGGCTCGTTCAATACGGGTCAACTGGAATCGGCTAAACGAAACTGGAGTTGTTAAAACCACATTCCTTACAGGACGTCTCAGTTTAACTTCAGCCATGGCTCTTAGTTCAACTAGAAAGATAGCAAGAACTTCTTCAGGAGTAGTGGACCTCCACATATTGTTCACTAGGGCAGCAATAAATGGCCTAACACCGATATCTAAAGTTTGAACCAGAAAGGGGAGGCTCTTGCTGGCGTGAACCACAGGATCCGTATCAACTCTGCCTATGAGACGTTTCATGTTGAAGATTGCAGCTCCAGACAACATATCATATTCGTGCGCCAGTTCATCGCTAACACCACCAGCTGGGACCTCATCTTTGAAGGTAACATATGATCTCATCAATTTCCGGTTTCTTGTGTTTCTGAGCAGCTCCACCTGAGATCCATTCCAAACTGCTACACTGCATTGAGATGTACCAATGTCAATTCCAATTGCAATCTCAGGGAAAGCAGGTGAAGTCTTTTCCTCCCCAGTTGTTTCACTGTCGGATGCCACAGTATATGCTTGCTCAGCCATGAACACACTACACAGAGTAAAGAACACCTGCAATCAAAATACATGCATATCCGCTAATTCAATAAATTGAAAAGCAATCCATCCGATACTTTGTACAAGAATAATCAGTAATATCTATCATCTTCCCTCTCTCACACACACACCAATTTTTTTTTATAGAATATGTATACATGATTTTTTTCTCCGCACTTGTGTATACAATTACCATATATGTGATTTGTTCTCATTTCGGGTTGGGGGTTTTGGGGGTTTGGGGGGGGGGGGGGGGGAAATAAATTTAATCGACATACAGAAACTCAACCAACATTCCAGAATTAATTAGTACCAAACCGAAGTAACACCTCTTCATTTGAGATTAAGTAGATTAAGGAATAGGAATAACACAAATACTTTTACCAAACACACATGAGTTAGAGCTGAATTTTGCATTAGGCAAACCAACATTGATGAATGAAATAATCAAACAAAACAAAATATCCATATTCATTCAGAAAGAACCATTCTTTCTTGTGATAAGTTTGAATTAATGGATATGACAAAGAGATGGAATAATAATAAAGAAAGTATTATCAACCCCACATGAGTAAAAACTGAAGCTTGATGAAGGACAAAATAAAACAAAGAATATACACATGTTCATTCACAAAGCAACATGCTTTCTTGTATACCAGTAAGCTTTAAACTAAAGAGTATAAAACAGATATTGAAATGGAATAAACATAATAGAATTATCAACCCCATTGAAACTTGCAATAGACGTACCAACAGTAATGAATTAAGCAGCCAAACAAAGAGAACTAGATATTCATTATGAAATAACAATTCTTTCTTCGCTTGTGATAAGTTTTAAAGTAAAGGGTACTTACTAAAGTCAAAGAAAGCTCAAGTAGATGCAGAGTATAATAATACTATTACCGCACAAGCTAGAAGAGCTCACTGATCAAGCAGAGACGGAGGGGAACAGAGTAAGCGGAGAAAAAGAGATGATAATAATATAGAAAGTGCTGAGCAACTGTGTGAGAGAGAGAGAGAGCCAGAAACTTCTAATAGGAAGAAGAGTGACTGAAGCGCCGAAGTCTCTACATGTTCTAGAGAGACAGAGAAGGGTCATGAGAGACGGTGGGTAGCTGCTTCCCGTGTCGGGTCAGGTCGGTTCTGCACCCGTTAATTGAGATTCGGTTTGGGCCATGAACAGATTTTGGGCGAGGTGCATCACTAGCCACTTTTAAGTCCCATATTTAAAACATAGAAACTTTTACCTATACAAACTTTATTACCTTCCTAGTCAAGTTTCAATTTAATTACTTCCTATATATAAATTTACCAATTATATATACGTTAGAAATTAAATGAGTATCTCTTTAGGAATCAATTATTTCTCATCTTTATTTTTTTTTCCCTCATTCTCTCTTTCTCTTTCTCTTGCGCTCTTTTTTTTACGTCTCTCTCAATCTCTCAATCCCTAATTTCAGCAATGTAGCGCAAAAAAAATAGATAGCAGCAATTCCACCATTGACAGCCATTAAAAACTATGAAGCTTTGAATTCGATTTTAGGTTTTTAAAAATTATTATTTATTTGGATTGAGTATTGTTGCAAGTAATTGGGAATATGGTTTGGAGTTTACATCTCAATTTTAAGGGTGTTTTAGTGAAGATTAGACGTGATTTTGACTGAATTTCATATTGAAACTCGAAGAAGAAGAAGAAGAAGAAGAAGAAGAAGAAGAAGAAGAAGAAGAAGAAGAAGAAGAAGAAGAAGAAGAAGAAGAAGAAGAAGAAGACGTGGCATACATTATGCTTACGAAATGGTAGTATAATGGTAGAAAAAATGCATTATGTTTATATTTTTTATTTATTTAAAAATTATATGAAAGTCGAATAATATTTGTATAAAAGTTATATTTATGTGGTATGATATTGTAGTTGTATATAAGTTGGTAGAAATAATGAATGAAAGTTGTATATATACAATTACTTGTATGTAATTAATTTTTACTATGTATAAATCAGATACAAAATATAGAAAAGACATAATGTATAAAATTTGCATAATAATTATATTTACGTGGTATGATATTGTAGTTGTATATTACTGGGTAAAAATAATGTATGAAAGTTGTAGATAAGTTGTATAATATGTAGTTAGTTATATGAAATTTATTTTCACTATGTATAAATTGCATACAAAATATACAAAAGACATATTGTATATAAATTGTATTTAAGTTGTATGATATTGTAGTTGTATATAACAGAATATAAATAATGTATGAAAGTTGTAATTGTATATGTGACGACCCAAAGGGTCATCACATGTTTTCTTTCTCACTTCGTGCTTCCGAGGCCTTGAAAATTTCATTTTTAGTCTCGTCGATTTGCATGCGCAATCCAGGCACGTAGATGGAAAGCTTAAATATGAAATTCTGTGAATAATGCAAAAAGTTGGTATTAATTTGGGTAAATTTGACTTTGGTCAATATTTTGGGTAAATGGACCCGGACCCGTAATTTGACGGTCCTAGACAGTCGGTGAAAAAATATAGGACTCGGGCGTATGCCCAGTATCGAATCCCGAGGTCCTGAGCCTAAGAAATGAATTTTTAAAAGAAATTATTTTTTGAAATTGTTAAGGAAAATAGAAATAAAAATTAATTAGAACGTATTTGTATCGGGCCCGTATTTTGGTTTCTGCACCCAATACAGGTCTTATAGGTATTTTAAGATATTTCAGTGAAGTTTGGTTGAAATCGGACGACGTTTGACGTGTTTTGGACTTAAAACTCTTAATTTGAAAGTTTATGAAGTTTGAAGAAAAACTAGTTATTTTGAGGCTTGATTCATCAGTTTTGATGTTATGTTGGTGATTTGATCGCACGGTTAAGTTCATAGGATGTTATTGAGTTAGTGCATGTATTTGGTTAGGAGCCCCGAGGGCTCGGCAGTGTTTTTGGAGGTGTTCCGGGGTGGTTTTGAACTTAGAAAAGTTGCAGAAAATCTGCAATAGGTGCTCAGGTCTTTTATTCTCCGCGTTCGCGATGCCTTGTTCGTGTTCGCGGAGCCTCGAGCGAGTCCTTCTTCGCGTTCGCATTCTCCCTCCGCGTTCGCATAGAGTCTCTGAACTAATATTCAACTAATATTCTATTCCTAATTTCGAACACGAAAATCTTTGATTTCAAATAGAAAATATGTTTAATGATGTTAAGAGTTGAACGAATTTAGTGAAAATCGACTTACAAGTGCTTTGGAATTATGTTGCTCTTGAAAAAATGTGTATGTAATTTTGAGTTTTGAAAGAATGGTGAAAAGTGGGTCTAAATTCTTTTAAGTACAAAAGTGCACAGGTGCGGATATGGGAAATGCGAACAAGGGTTCGCAATTGCGAACCCAGGCCTGCTGTCATGGGAAATGCACAGAAGTGTTCTCATTTGCGAACTCAGTGCAGCCCAAGGACCTTCGCATTTACGATGCCAAAGTTTGCATTTGCGATAGGGTCTTGCCGCATTGCGAGACAAGAGGTCGCATTTGCGATCCTTACCCAGGCCACTCAGGCTTCGCATTTGCGAGGTCTCATTGGCGCGCCTCCTCTTCACAATTGCGAAAATTGCAGAAGCTTTACACCAGGTCCTTTTCAATTGATCAAAATGCAACCCGATGCCTACCCTAAATTCACCAGAGCCCTCGGGGCTCTAAACTAAACATGCACACAATGATCAAAAATATACCACGAACTTGCTCGCGCGATCAAATTACCAATATAACATCGTTTACATAGAATCAAACCTCAAATTCATGATTTCTTCTTTTAAACTTCATAAACTCTCAAACTTGGAACTCATAGTTCAAAACATGTCAAACAACGTCCGATTTCCATCAAACTTTGTAGGAAGTGCTTCAACAATATATAAGACTTGTACCAGGCGTCGGAACCAAAATATGAGCTCGATACCATAGTCTTTTAATCAATTTTCATTTTCATTTTTCTTAATATTTCAGAAAAATAATTTAACAGAAAAATTCATATCTCGTGCTCTAGGCCTCAAAATTCGACTCCGGGCACATGCCCGAGTTTCATATTTTTCTACGGACCTTCCGGGACCATTCAAACTCGGGTCTGGGTCCGTTTACCAAAAGTATTGACCCAAGTCAACTATATCAATATTAATATCACAATTCTTCAATGTTTTCATAGAATTCACATATTCTAGCAGAAAAAATTTTCGGCTACACGCCCGCACTGTGCACGCAAATCGAGACAATATAAAAAGGTTTTTAAGGCCTCGGAAGCACGGAACAGATGAGAAAAACAGGTGATGATCCTTTGGGTTGTCACATACAACCATTCCGATGGCTTGTCCAATTCCATCATTAGATTGTGAACATAAACTTTATGACTTATAAGAATCGATGATTTAATCTTTCGTGTATAAGCTAAACTCTATACACTAAATCATCTACTATATAAGCAATGGACACACAAACGAATATATGATCTATTTAAAACAAAACTTTATTGAATTGAATAAATAAATAAATAATTGTTCCATAAAGAATGCTATAACAATACGCATGGTTTATAGTATATCCTAACAATTATATCAACTTATCTTGCTTTATAGTTTCTTACCCTTTGATTTTTGCTACTATCTATTGTTTCTTGTACTTAGATTATCTTATTTATCTTTAATAGTTGATGCTCCATTTTAGATTGGTTTTTCATGATTTATTCCCTTTCATTGCTTTTATTTTCACGGTGCATTGATTTGATTGTTCTTATCTAACCTTTTTTTTTTGCCATACTTTCGCTTGAGCCGAGTGTCTTTCGGAAACGACCTCTCTATCTCCTAAGGTAGGTAAGGTCTGGATACACTCTACCTTCCCAGACCCTATTTCGTGGGTTTTCACTGGGTATGTTGTTGTATATCAACTTATCAAATTCTTGAACCGGCTTTATTATTCTACCTTTATTTTATACATTTTTATTGAAAATTTGTCGTTGATATTTTCACTTAGGGCCTCGCTATGAAATTTGGCTTTAGGGCCAAATCTTGTTGAGACGACCCTGATTCAGGGTTGGAAATATTTGTTTAACTAATGTTATAGTTCCGAAAATGATTCTTTCCTCAAGCTTATGTTTGAAGAATGGCCATAGTCAGAGTTGAATGTTTGAAGAATTAATATATTAAGATGCTATTCAACGTTGTAATGATTTGTTTAATAGAGAAAACGTTAGTAAACTACTGAAAGACAATTTAGCAAGTATGTCATGTGGGCTGGAAGCAATAAAGAAGCCTATTTTGTATGTTTAGTCAAGGAAAAGGATGAACTCTGCAAAAGCAATATATAAGTATGTCGTAAATATGTATTTGTGTGTGTATGCAAACAGTTTCTGCATTTGCATGCCATTGTTCTAAGTGGAACTGATAAAAGTAATATCCATGTCTCTTCCTGTTAGAATTCTTGCTATTGTCTTCTTCTTCTTTCTTGCTGGCAGCCAATCACATCCTTTAGACCCTCTTAACCCTGCAAAAATCAACCAGCGTAGGTATATCATTCACAAGTCTCACCTTGGTTCCCTCTTTAATTTATCATTTCATTATCTTGATCTTGAAGAAGCAGAAAAAGATGATGTGCTTCATTGGTTTTCCTTGCATAAACCAAGAAACTTTTCTTTTCCTTACAGTCGAGCCAAATTGATGGTTCGGGCAAATGGTGAGACTCATGAAGTCATCTTAGACTTGGTCAGTAGCTCCATAATATCAGAAAAACTATACACTGGCCATGGTTTCGCTTCACATACTCGTGATGAAGTACTTTTACAATCTGTCATGCTGACATTAAGGAATCCTAAAGTTCAAGAATCAATAGTGTGGAGGGGTTTGAATATATCCGAGGTTAGCCGTGTACCACTGTTAGTTGGATGGTTTGGTGAGCTGAAGACCAAAAGAGTTCTTATCCTTACTTGTTTTTATAGGGGAGGGACAACAAATTTTTGGGCAAGGACAATAGAAGGAATTATTACACATGTTGAATCAAGGAAGGTTATCACGTATCTCGATAGATTCAGGGATCAGTAACTTGCCAGCAGGATTACTATAGAAGATAACGAGGTCAAATGGGCTAATTGGGTTTCTCAGGTTGGATTTAATGCTATGATGATATTCACAGCTTCCATATATGATGATACAAGAGATGAATATCGACATGTACTATACAGAGGTCATATCTCTGAGACAATTGTGCCTTATATGGATCCTACATATGAATGGTATTATACGACTTTCATGGTTAATGCTGAATTTGGTTTTGAAGGAGCAGCTAGTGGCCTTGTCCCATTGCTAGATTGTCCAAACAATGCAGTATAAGTGGACGGATACCTAGTAGATTCAGAAGGAAGTTGTGCATGTTACTCGAGCCATTTGCATTTTGAGCGCTATGCTGGTGATGCTGCTTGGAGGCATTTAGAAATTACACCGGGCAAACTGGTAAGCTTCTAAATTTAAGATTCCTATATTATCTCATACGGAGATATAGAATTATTCTAGACTTCAATGATAACATAATTAACTGTGGGGTTTTGCAGAATACTATAGGAGAGCAGGAAATAACATTAGTGATCAGAATGGTAGCAACAGTCGGAAATTATGACTATGGGCTTGATTGAGTGTTCAAACAAAGTGGATCCATCAAAATTGGCGTAAGAGCTAAGATATTATAATTAAATCAATTCTTTTTACTAGCAGTCTTTATCCTTAGATGCTTTCAAGAATGTAGGACCTAAATGTCAAGCACCTTGGCTTAGCTAACTCTTTTCCTATTTGTTGATGCAGGCAAGTCTAAATGGAGTTGTGAATATGAATACTGTGAGGTATAAAAACAGCTATGATATTACTGAGGACATTTATGGTATCCTGGTGGCAGAAAACACTCTTGCGGTCAACCATGATCACTTCCTTACTTACTAGCTTGATATTGATGTTGATGGTAACGATAACTCATTCTTGAAAACAAAACTCAAAACTGCGAGGGAGGTGGACCCAAAAGTTTCACCAAGGAAGAATTATTGGACAATTGTCAAAAAAATTATGCAAACGGAAGTCGAGGCTAAGACTCAACTGGGATTAGAGCCAGCTGAATTGTTGATCCTTAATCCTAACAAGAAAATATATATTGAAAATGATGTAGCTTATCGACTTATTCCAAGTCGATCAGCCACATCTTTGCTATCAGATGATGACTATCCTCAAATTCGCAGCCTATACCAAGTACCAGTTACATTGTGGGTGACCCCTTAAAATAAATCAGAAAGGTGGGCTGCAGGATTCTATAAATCTGGAGCAGCAGGTAAAATGTTGTTTACGTTTCTGCTACGCATTTCAAGCGTGCCCCAGCAAAGTGCCAACATGTGCATTTCTAGGAGTAATCAAGATCAATTAGTTACTGGATTTGTCTTTGATCAGAGTTTTTTCTCTTATTTTACAATGTGCACTCTAATTATATGAATTGATTCGGTGTTTTCTTCAGGAATATATAGGACAATTGAAAACAAGGATATTGTGCTTTGGTACACTCTTGGATTTCATCATGTTCCCTGCCAGGATTATTTTCCTATAATGCCAAGCGTGTATGATGGTTTTGAGCTCCGGCCAACAAAACTTGTTTGAAAGAAACCCATTGCTGAAACAATTATAATATATTTTTGTAATATCATTTAAAACTTCAGGATCGCCCCTAGCAAGTTTGTCAATTCTACCACTTCTCATGAAGCCTGCAGCCCAATTTATAAGTAGTAAATCATCTCCTTCATCGTCTTCGTCCTCCTCTATCCTGCTAAGCTCAATATGCCTTCTACCACATGTAATCCCCAGTAACATTACACCAAAGCTAAAAGTGTCCACTTTGGGTGTTATTGGTGCATTCTTTAGCCATTCTGGTGCCAAGTATCCCACTGTACCTCTTGCGCAAGTATCTGTTCTTGTTTGATCCTTCTTCAGGAGTTTTGATAGCCCAAAATCAGAAATCTTGGCATTGTATTTGTTGTCGAGAAGTACATTTTGAGGCTTAATGTCACAGTGGATGATTGGAGTATCACATTCTTCATGTAAATATAGCAGTCCTCTTGCAATTCCTAGTGCCATTTCTGATCTGTGACTCCAAGTAGGCAGCATCCCTTCCTTGAACAAAACATCTGATAACGCTCCATTCTTCATCAACTCGAAAACCAAAAGGAAGTGATTATCATCAATACAAAATCCCAATAGCTTTACCAAATTTTTGTGATGAGTTCTACCTATGATAAGCCCCACAAACAGCATTCACCATACATGGCTCTGAAGGGATATTCCAAACTCTAATCCAAATGCTACAAGTAGTCTTTTGATAAGCATACTGCTGGAAGTTTCCAAAACTGTCCAGAGTTGCACGGTGGTAGTAGTCTTCAACTGGGGTCGGGACACTCGATGGAAAAGAATAAATTGTGTTATTATGGCCTTTATCAAGATACAACAATGCATTGACCTTGTTGAAAACTAGATTCACGTCACCATTTCCTTCTTGATCTTGACTACTTAGCCAATATCCTGGGTCCCCGAAACGATAAGCAGACAGTACTAATTTCCATCATATTGCATTTCCAGCATGAATTTCTCTGTAGAGTACTTGAAATTCTCACTTGCATTTGCATTGGAGTAGAGTTTTCCTTTTGATAATAAAGTTTGCCCTGGCAAGAGTGTATCAGTAGGAAAATTAAAGCTCTCTCAAATATTTCCTAAACTGAATTCTCTCAAGACAAGATTTCCATCGTCTTGCATGATTCCCCACTGTAAATCTGTCGGACAGTGCTATTTGCATGATAGAGCACAAGCTGGCCACTACTTGTTAGACGAATAGTGGATCCAGTTTCTGCTGGACTGTCGCGATTTGCTGACCAGATGAGTGTTATTTTGTTGAACCAAATTCCAACTAGGAAAAGAGTAGCTGAAACAGGATAAAATCCGAATGCAAAGTCTTCGGATGATGATAACAAAGAACCATTGTCTCCAGCAGTGAAAGTAGAGCCTATGCTAATATTTGGCAAATTTTGGCCACTGGAGTAATGAAGGATTAACAGGAGAAAAGGAAGAAGATTAAGTGATATTCTCATTTTGTATAAACTCAATAGGCTTAGTTTCAGACAAGAGGAAAAAAAATAGTTTACTATTTCATGTACAAAACTGTTTTCTTAATCTTCAAATGTCAATTTCTAACCAGTAATTGCACTATGCTTAAAGCCATCATCTTTGAAAATGTCAACTTCAGTCATGTATAATAGATATGGTTTTGAATATTAAAGTCAAGATACATCGATCTATATGTGATGTAACTTGACCAAATCTGTGGAAAAAGTTCCGTAGATGGTACCTTACCAGTTCATGTGATCTATCGATACAGTTGATTATGCTTTTTAGTCAAATTTCTCATGCTTAATGCCATTTAAACTGCCATTAGAATTGGCAAAATCTCATTTCTTGATAGGTTAAGTGGGCATATTCTCATTTCTTGATTGGTTAAGTGGGCATATTCAACCTTTATGTAGTTGTAGACGTTGAAAAAAGGAACTGAAATTAACCATGGCTATTGACTGAGTCAATAAATGTTGGTTACACTGTAGTTGGAGTTCTTCTCCATCTGATTAATTAGATATTGGTGTTATGAAAAAGTAACAATATGAAATAAGGAAATAAAAGCAATTTAGTAACTAATGAACAAGAAATATAGATAAAGAGAAGGAAGAGATTTTCTTCTTCAATTATATATATTTTCCTATTTATTACAAGGTCTTTATATAAGCATACAAAGTGAAGAAAATATGTTATGGAATATGTCATTAGGCATTTGAGATGAAGATCATGGAAGAAGATTAGACATCCACCATAATGTGATATTTATCATAACAACCCCCATTGGATGTCCATAGATAATGTGCCTCGTTAAAACCTTACTAAACTAAAACCCAATGAGAAAAAATTCTAGTGAAGAAAAAAGAGTACACGTGTTTAGAAATATGCCTTATGATTGATTCATTAAAAACCTTGTAAGGAAAAACGAGTGGGACAAAACTTTGTAAGGGAAAAAAGAGTGCAAAGCACATTAACTCCCCCTGATGAGAGCATCAATTCACATCCTTCAGCCTTCGCATCCGATCTTATGTACTAGCTTCTTGAAGGTTGACGTATGTATAGATTTTGCGAACAAATCAGCCATATTATCACTTGCACCAATTGTATTAAGATATGGTACTTCAGGACCAAGTAGATCTTCATTCTTTTCTTGAGGTCAGAATAGATCCTCATTCACATCAAGTGATCGAACAACCATCAGAGTACTTAATGGATGTGCTCCATCCATGTAAAACCGTTTAAATACATTTTCTATGTAGGCAGATTGATGAACAAAAGTTCCGTTTGTCAAATGTTCAATTTGCAAACCAAGACAAAAAATTGTCTTTCCGAGATCTTTCATCTCGAGTTACTTCTTTAAATAATCAATTGCCTTTTGGAGTTCGATAGGTGTTCCAATAAGATTTATGTTATCAACATATACGGCAAGTACAACAAATTTTAAAAATGGCATCATTTATATAGACTTCCTTTAATAAATACGTACTAAGACGATTATAACACATTCGTCCTGATTGCTTTAGACCGTACAAAGATCTTTGCAATTTGTTTGAAAACACTTCCCGGGATTTTGAATTATGTGCGTTAGTTAGGCATTTTAAATCCCTCCGGAATTTTCATGTATATCTCATTATCAAGTGTGCCATAAAGGTGCGGTAACCACATCCATTAAATGCATGTCAAGCTTTTTATGGACAACAAAATTAATGAGATAACGGAATGTTATAGTATCCATAATAGGTGAATATGTCTCTTCATAATCGACACCAAAACTTTGTGAAAATCCTTGTGCAACAAGGTGTGCCTTATATCTTTGTAGCTTATTTTCACAAGTAGAGGCACGTGGATCAAGACGAGATAATGATGAATTTTTCCACAAACTTTTTCGTTTGGTTTCACAAACTTCTCCCCCTAATTTTGGGAAAAGTGTCTCATCGAATCAACAGTCGCCAAATCGTGCAGTAAATAAATCCCCCGTCAATTTGGTTGCCCTCCCACCTTTATGAATTTACTTATTCCTTGTTTGAAATATCATAATACTTATAATTCCAAAATAATATCTTTCCCGAGCTTATGTCGATTAACTTACGATAAAATATCAACGCACAAAAATGCGGGACGTAACATTTCACTTCCGAGCTCTCATTAATTAATTTATTTAAGGCGACTTTTCATGTACGAAAATATAAGGTGTAACATATACGCTCAAACTGCCTATGGTAATCATGTCTTAGTGTGATAGAGACGAACTTCTCTTGGAATAGTTGAGAGAGCTGGTCCCAGGTAAGAGCAGGTGACCTATCTGGCTTGGTCGATACAAAATCCTTTCACCACCTCTTGGCGGAACCCGCCATCTAAAACACAGCAAAATCGATCTCATTGGTATCAACTATACCCATGTTTTGCCACACCTCATTGTAGTGGTCAAGATAATCTTGTGGGTCCTCAGAAGGTGCACCACTGAAATAAACTAGGAAGAGCTTTGTGAACTTGTTCAATCTCAATAAGACATCAAAAGACATGGAGGGCCTATCACCGGCCTGTGCCACAACAACCGGCTAAACTACCCCATGTTGGCAGGGCTTTTGGTGTCTGCTATTGGGGAGCCATATTCTCCGGAGTGTGAGTAATAGGAATTTGTGCTCCTTATCTAGCTTGAGAGACGGTGCCACAGAAAAAGTACTTGCTTGAGCCACACTCTCCATAAGGCCCACCAAACGGACTAGAGCACCCTAAAGTACTGGGTGACGATGAACCTCCCCGAGACCTAAGGTGGTCCAACAGGTACAGTCTGAGATGAAATCTCCTCATCAAAATACACTTGAGGTTTCATTGTTAGTGCTACTACTCGAGCTTTAGGTTGAGCTCTACCTCTGTCTCGACCTCAAATGCGACCTCATCCTCGTCCTCTGCCCCTAGTAGGTGTTATCGCTGGGGGCTCTAGCAGCTGTTCAGCTGAAGATGCAGTATATGTTCTCTCCATCTGCGAGAGAACATGAGTACATGAGTTCAATTTATCAATGAGATAATAAAATCGCACGACAAAGAAGAATAGAAGTAAAATTCTTCCTAAACTCCATAGCCTCTAGAAGATAAGTACAGATGTCTCTGTACTGCTCCTCTAGACTCTACTAAGCATGCTCGTAACTTGTGAGACCTAGAAAACCTAGAGCTCTGGTACCAACTTATCACAACCCAAAATTCCCGTCTTCGGGATCGTGATGACGCCTAACATTTCACTTGCTAGGCAAGCCAACGTTAGAGTAATTCTTTATCAATTTTAACTACTTCGAACAAATTAACCAGGTAAAGAGCAATGAAGTCCAAAATAAAATACGAACTAGCGTAATAATCTAACATCAAGTACAACCAGGATCTGGAGTCACAAGTACAAGAGTTCCTAGAAGTTCTACATATAGATTCTGAAATAAATACAACTGTCTCGAACGAGACGAATAGTAAAATAAGGAAAGAGGAGTGGGACTTTAAGGTCTGCGGATGCCAGCAGATCTACCTCAATTCTCCAAATGCTAATTCGAGCTGATATGCCTTACGGACAGCCGGTACTAGTACCAAAATCTGCACAAGAAGTGCAAAGTGTAGTATGAGTACAACCAACCCAATGTGCTTCGTAACTGTCGAGCCTAACCTCGACGATGTATAATGAAGAGGCTATGATAGGAGACCCGAATAATTAAACATGTGTAGACAACAATATATATATTTACAACATAACTATAAATAGAGGCTAATCATGTACTACTAGGAGGGGTCATATGAAAGGGATACATAATACAGTAACTACATCATGGAATTGTAACAAGGAGCAGTCAATAAGCCTCAACCAGCAAAATGAATAAACGTAATGAATAAGACTACACGACATCACCCTTCGTGATTTTATTCTCATCTTCACTATAAAACAATAATATTGGCACGACATCACCCTTCGTGATTTTACCCTCAATTACGGCACGACATCACCCTTTTTGATTTTACTCTCAATTTCATCATGAAATAATAAATATGGCACGACATCACCCTTTGTGCTTTAACTTTTTAATTGTGGCACGGCATCACCCATCGTGTTTTAACACTCTCCCTTACTATGTAACAATGAATATATAACAATAGAGAGAGAGAACAAACAAGAACAAACTTTACGTCAACAATGGTTCCACAATTCCAACCCCGACTTCAGAAACAATACTCAATTACAATAGATAGCCCATTAATTCGGAAAGAACGATCAATATAATAATTAACTAGTCTAAGCATGAATAGCATGATCAAAGAAAGAAATAAATTACAAAAAATAAGTCCAACCCGCATTCTTGAATTCATAGGTACTTGTCACCTCACATATACATTGTATCTAACATTTAAACAAGTAGCAAATAGGCAAATAAGTCCTAATCACGTAAAAAATCAAGGTTAACCACGATACTTACCTCGCTCCAAAAATTAACTTAAAGCTCAACCACGACTTTACCTTTCAAACATAAGCCTCCGAACAAACCAAATCTAGCAAATTATAACCAAACGATTCAAAGTAAGTCTTAGGAACTACCCATAGATGAAAAAGGTTCAATTTAGGTCATTACTGAAAAAGTTAACAAAAATCATCTCCTGGGGCCGCTTGGTCCAAACCGAAATTTGAACTAAAACCCGATTACTTATTCACCCCGAGCCTGATTATGCAATTTGTTTTAAAATCCGACCTCAATTTGAGGTCAAAAATTTAATTTTTCAAAAATCCCTAATTCTACCAAAACTCCCAATTACTACAAAAAAAATTCTAGATTTTGGGTTGAAATCTTATGATATTGCAATGAAAAATTGAAAGAAATTACGTTAGAATAACTTGCCAATGAATTGAGGAAGAAGGGCTATTAGGAAAATTGCCTCTAAGGTTTCTAGAGTTGAAAATTTAAAAGAATGAGGAAATCCTGTCTAACTTAGCTTAAGTCCAGGCGCATATATCGCAACTGTGACCTGGGATTCGCAATTGCAAATCCTGTAAAAGCGAGAAATCCTTCGCAGTTGCGAAGGTCCGCCATCTCTGATATCATCGCATTTGCGATAATTTGTTTGCAAATGCAAACTGGGTCTTATCGCAAATACGACTCAATTTATCGTAAATGCGAACAAGCTACCCCTAGTCCACATCGCAAAAGCGACATTTACGAGGAATATATCGCAAATGTAAACCTGATAGGTTGATTGCCTTATCGCAAATGCGAAGCCTCACCAAACAGTTGCGAGGTGTGGCCTACTTGAATCATCTATTTTCTAAGTCCAATTTCACTCTGTAGCCTATCTGAAACTCACTCGAGCCCTCGGGGCTCCAGACCAAACATGCACGCAAGGCCAGAAATATCATACGAACTTGCTTGTGCGATCAAATCGTCAAAATAACATTACTATGAATCAGACACCAAATCAAATAAATTTTTTAATAAAACTTTAGAATTTTTTTATATTAACAATCGAACGTCCGAATCACGTCAAATTAACTCTAATTTTCACCAAACTTGACAGAAATGTCATAAATATAGGGCCTGTACTGAGTTCCGAAACCAAAATACGGGTCCGGTATCAACATAGTCAAACATTGGTCAAATCTTCAAATTCATTAAACCTTTGAACCTTAAATTCTGACAAAAAGCAATAACTCGAGCTAGGGATCTTCGAATTCGATTTCTGGCATACGCCCATGTCTCAAATCATGATACAGACCCATGGGGACCGTCAAAATACGGATCTGGATCGTTTGCTCAAAAAGATGACCGGAGTCAAGTCAAATGAATTTTTAAGGCATATTTCATATTTTATCAATTTTTAATATATATAAAAGCCTTCCGGAAAAACATCCGAATTGCGCCAACAAATCGAGAAAGGCTTAAAGATGCTATTGAAGGCTTCAAAATACGATTAGGTTTAATACTCTAAAAAACCCATCGGGTCATCACATTTGGTCACAAAGTTTTGATAGATGGACTAAACTTCTTGTTCGCACGTTATCCCGCGGGCGGGCATAAATGATATAGATTGTTGAGAAGTTCTGTCGAATTGGCAAAAGTTGTCTATGTCGTTCAATTGCTTACATATTTTGCCGCACATAGCAAAACTTGATACTATCTTCATTATAATTATCTTGTTAAAATATTAACAAATATAGATTAATTAATTGGCACGACTTGGTACTGCATTGCTTGTTCGCATTTGGGATCTTCTGCAATTTCTGCATATGGTTGCCTCAGGTATTCATTTTCTTCCATCATTTTCCTTTGTGGTTTACTGCCATTGATGGAGTAAGGATTTATTTAAAACTAAAACTATTCTTTTTAATTACTAGCTTAATGGATGAGAACCAGTTAATTATGTATTAAGTTGGAAAGTTGGAAGTTTGGAAGACACAATTATAAGTTTCTGTATGCAAAAGCTATAGCAGAGAATTATATAAAATAAATTTTCATCACAACCCTAAAGCTCTAATCCTCCTTTTTACCCAATAGAAAATTGGAGGGAAAGCTATCATGCTGACGCCACAATAGCGTCAAATTTTTGAATCATGCTGAACGGGCCCTTAAGTTCCAAAAATTGGTGACAAAGAGGTTAGATAAGTAATTGATGTTTCACGAAAATATTAGAACTCTCAACATAACTAATCAAGTGAAAACAATATGTTTCGTTGATAATAATTAGACTACTCAAAACAACTTTTTACGTATATATCTTTAACTAAGTATTTCCACCATATCCTAATTAATCAAATTAGATCTAATTTGACATGTACAGTTATTAACCAGTGCATCACAAAATTTTGGTAGTCTTTTCAGTCTATGAGTGGGTCCGCTTTGAAATCGTCCGCCCGAGTTTATGGATGTAGAGTGAGGGATCCTGGTTTACATAAACCTAATAGTTTTTGCATATACTTTGTATACGTATTAAAAATTTCATTAAATATCTATAGATATTTAATAGTGAATTTCATTATTATTGTATATTAACTCGAAATTATTATAAAAATCCATAAATATTAAATTCCGGATCCATCTTCGATTTCAAATATGCTTTCAACAAAAAGTCACACAAGATAGATTAGTATTCTATCTCTGGTAAAACATCCACCTGTAGTTCAACAGATAATGTACATTACATAGTTCGAGTATTGGCGACTAACCCATAGTTACTTTAGCGTTGAACCTTTTCAATGAGGTATTATTGGTAAATTCAGTATATTAGACGCATGTTCGCAATTTCACATATGTAAAAATGAAATAGTTAGTTAGTCAAATGCTAAATTAGTTGTATTAAGTTGAATAAAAATTTCATAAAAGTCAAAAATATATATCACAAAAGGTTACGGTGAGATGGATAAGATATTCATCAATCCTTAGCCATAGGTATTACAGGTTTGAGCTACGGTAATATAACAGAGCATTTTTCATTTACTAGGGCTTATGCGATACGAATTTGAACTAGTCGAGGTAACACCAATTAGGAAACAAAAACAATTTGAATAAAAGTTAATAATAAATATTTTTTTGTGTTCGCTCATTAACTATATCCGAAGTTCTTGACTCTTTGTAGGAGAACTATTGAAGAAGGCAACTATGCAATGAATCCTTTAGCTTCAACACGATAAAGACTATTAAGGAGTGTTCACATGATAAATGAAAATTAACTCTCAAAATGTTTAAAAAAATTCAAACCTCTTGTCTTCAATGCATGCATCGAGGTTATAGGAATTTTAAAATTGGAGAAAGTTTGAAAGCTAAAGTTCTGCCTAACTTATTTTTATTATTTGTTTTTCTTTTTTCTTGAATTAGATTGTACTTCGGTCTTTATGTGACAGGAAATATCTGCTGTGCCTCAATTATTAGTGTAAATGTAAATGCATGATGGCATATCTAAAACCTTCTCGCATGCATATAGTAATATTCCATTGAGTCGTGGATTTGGAGTATTCTTTCTTCTCTCTTTTTTTTTTTTCTTTTTTGAAATTAAAATTCTTAGTCATTAGTCGTGTAATATTTTTACGTCGATATGGTTTAACATGTCATAACAGGTTAATTTACATTTTATCCGATTATTCATTACTTATCATAGAAATATACACCTAATAATCATAGAAGGGAGTGATTTGATTGCGTAAAGATTTTTACAATATCAGTGCATATATATAATATACTCTATTTGTTTGTTTGTTCGAAGAGGAGTTTAACTGGGGGTGGGGTGGAAGCTGCTGTTAGGTTTTGGTGAAGGAGTGATGGTGATGGTGATGATGAGTGCTTCTGGCTTAGCACGCCATTTATCATCTTTTGAGCAAAGAGAGAATAACTATGAATGATGTTTCTCTCTGCACGCCAAGATTTTTTGCACAAGTTTTCTGAAAGTAGTTTGTTTCACTTAATTTTTTTAAAGGGAGAGATAATAAGAGCAACCCCTAATATATGGTGTTTGTCACCACACCTATGTGTTCAATCATCTTCTTTTATCTTTTTTTTTTTTTTGCTCTCTTTCCCCAAAAAAATATACCTTTCATTTATATGATAGTCGTCTCTGGTTGTTTACTTGATGCGTCTTAGTGCTTTGGCATCATCATGTCCTCTCCTCACGAAATTTTTCCTACAAGTTTTTCCCATTGATATTTTAAGTTCTTACAATTGTTTCGAGTATTCTTCTTATGAAAGTAATACCAATAAGATGTATAATATGGTGCAAAAATATATTGTACAAAAAAGTCAAAGTATATAAACTTTTCAATTCGAATAGCAACAATATATATTTACGTTTACGCACGCATGATTTTTTATAAGCGTTATCGATATTTCGAAGAGTAAAATAAATGAACAAATAAAGAGAAATGTATTTTAAAAAATATAATTCAAATTATATTGCAATTCACCTCAACAAATTCTCATTCTTGAAAATGTATTAATAATAATCTACGATACACTTATCTTACATATTTTTTTTTGTAAGTTATGCCACCATAGCGAAGAGTGACGCATTCAACCACTACACTAAGCCACATTAGTTGTCAAGCTCTGTCAATTTAATTATACGTAGAAGTTTATGTTTTTTGATTTTACGATAAGGACAATATATAACTCTTATTAAAAGTTTAGCCCTTATTAAATCTTGTGTTACATTATTGGTACGAATATACCCTTTATTTTAAACGGAGCCAAATACCCCCCCCCCCTCCTCCCCCGGACTTTACGATAAGGTCTATATATAACTATCGTTTTTTGCAAAATATTTTTTGTAAAAAAACGTATTTGTAAAAACTGAAAATATTTGCTTGATATAAGTTTGCTTTATATATATATGCTTCCTATCGTTCAAAAAAAAATTTAAAAATATTTTGTTGAAAATAATTTCTTCAGTTCTTAAAAAATGAAAATATTTTGTTAAATTTTTTTTCTGTTTTTACAACAAAAAAAAAACAGTGTTACAAATTTGTTTTTTCAGTTTTACAGAAAAAAACTTTAAAAAAAACTGAAAAATGAAGAAAAAAAAACATTTTGCAAAAGCAAAATTAATTTGCAATTTTTTTAAAGTCTTACAAAAAGAAAATTGCAAAAATTATTTTTTTAACAAAATATTTTTTTGTAAAAAAATTGAACAAAAAAATGTAAAAAACAGAAAAATTAGAACATTTTCGATTTTTCACAAAATATTTAGGGTTTTTTAAAAACTGAATAAAATATTTTCAACAAATTATTTTCGCCTTTAAAAAATATTTTTTTTCTTTATTTTTCAGTTTCTTTAAAGTTTTATTTTTGTAAAAACTGGAAAACCTAATTTGTAAAAACTATTTTTTGTGTTTTAAAAAAGAAAAAAAATCATTTTTTAACAAAATATTTTCGTTTTTTACAAAATGAAGAAAATATTTTCAACAAAATATTTTTAGTTTTTACAAAAAAAAAATATTTTGTTAAAAAAACGAGGGTTATATATATACCTTATCGTAAAGTCGAGAGGGTATTT
Source organism: Nicotiana noctiflora (assembly GCA_032618575.1). Taxonomy (NCBI): domain Eukaryota; kingdom Viridiplantae; phylum Streptophyta; class Magnoliopsida; order Solanales; family Solanaceae; genus Nicotiana; species Nicotiana noctiflora. The sequence continues at coordinate 52,619 of JASVEL010011252.1, forward strand.
GGCTCTATTTAAAACAAAGGGGGTATCCGTGCCAACAATGTAACGAAAAGGTTGGATACGGGCCAAACTTTTAACGAGGGTTATATATAGACCTTATCGTAAAGTTTAGGGAAGTATTTGGACCTTTTTCGTTATATATATATTAATAATTGGTAAAACGTTTTTACAAGCGGTGTCGGATGATATCGCTAGAACTAAGGTAGGTACGCCCCTACATACAACCAATTAGACACAGTATAGTCCCATCAAGACATATGATGTTACTTATATACGCAACATGAAACGTCTTTATATACAGTCAAAATCGGGTTTGCTGTTTTTGTATGACTGACCGAAATCGAGATGAAATATCAAGGCTCGACCTCGGTTATATAGGGTCATGGTACATATATGGGTTGGTAAGCTCGTGGATCAATGGCTGATCATGATCAAGACCAACCATGATCAAAACAAAAGTAAGTAAGAAATAGAGTGAGAACGAAAGAAGCTTGCCAGGTCGAATAACAAAAATCCAAGATATCCGTGATCGCGCAAGAATTGTGGCAGAGATCTCGGCACATATCAAGTCAGGACCGGTTATTTAGCCGATCATGGAATTTACTTCCGTAAATAAAATTATACCATAAATAGGATTTATCTACTATATAAAAAGGGCCCAATCATCTTGTAGGGAGGGAAGGACACATTGTTCTCACGTATCAAAGCAATATAACACTCTCTCTTTAGCTCAAATATTGTTCATCAGCTTGTTATATTTTTAATTGTTCTTACATAAATCAGTTCGAGGGTATTCAAGCATGAAGGATGAATTTCGTTCAAATATGTTAGCTTTATCCTATTGTTAATTTCTATTAAATCCTTACATTTATCAGTTGGTATTAGGTGAAATCTCATATCCTTAAAACTATACTATAAGTTTAATTGTTAACTAATTTAAGGGTAAACAGTTTGGCGCCCACTGTGGGGCTATGGATAATAGTGATTGCCTGGTATTAATTCTCATAACACACACTACTTTATACTTGTTCTTGTGAGTGTTTTTTATTTCAGTATTGAAATGTCTAACTCGCAAGCAATACCCACTCGCGCCGATAACGGCCTGGTTTTTCATGGAGAAAACGATAATGTAGCCACCCCAGGGATCGAGGTGCCTCGGACTGGCCACGAGGAGTACCAATCGCAGACCCCATCGATGTCAATTTGCATGTCGCCCTAAATGCAAATTTGGCGTTGATTCTGAAGGTAGCCTACGCGGGTAAGTTCGTTCAAATGGTCGATGTGCGCATGGCGGAGAAGACGGTGGAGTTAGCCTTCAATTGATATTTAAAATGTTACAGGCTTAGCGAGTCGTCATAGCGCAACTACAGAATCAACATTGAGCACCAAGTGGGATCGAACCACAGCTTAACCAGAAATTATTCGCAGGGTCGAACCTATACCGGAGAGATCGAACATCAATGATTCGGGGGCTGACCCTGCTATTACGAAAATGCTCGAGGAGCTCATTAGATGAATTGAATCGGGAGAAAAGAAAATCGATGTAATTGATAAAAAGTTAGAAACATACAACTCCCAGGTTGACCAAGTACTGGGGGCACTACCGATATTACATGGACTAGATTCTAAAAAGTTTGTGAAAAGACCCTTCCCCCTAGTGCGGCTCCGAAAGCTAATTCCCAAGACGTTCTATATGCCCGATATTCCCAAGTATAACTAGGCAACCAATCCGAATGAACACATCACCTCATATACGTACGCCATCAAAGAAACAACTTGGAAGATGACAAAATTAAGCCAGTACTGAAGAAGTTCGGAGAGACTCTGTCTAAAGGTGCCTTCATATGGTATCATAACTTACCTCATAATTCTATTGATTCATTTGCTATGCTTGCAGATTCTTTTGTAAAGGCACACATCGGAGCCATTAAAGTTGCAATGAGGAAGTCTGAACTTTTCAAGGTAAGGCAAAAAGATAATGAGATACTCAGGGTTTTAAGCGGAGAAATTGGATTTGTCTCCGGTCACCGATGATTATTCAAGCTTTCACTCAAAGTCCCAACGCTCGGAGTTCCATAGATTCACTGCAGTTGAAGCAAAGTTTAATCGAGTGCTCGGCTGTCACTTGGGTGTACATAATCGATATTAGACAAAGATCAGGGTCGAGGATAATCAACTGAAGACTCCTTCGGGGTCTGTTTATCGTAGCAGGTCCATGATAGGATCAAAAGGGACATCAATCGAGAGGTCGAATAGAGATAAATATCAATCATGCAATAGAGACCGTAGAGGTAGCAAGTCTAGGCAAAACTTCGCATGAAATGACAGGAGAAAGGATCGAGGTCAAAATTCACGAGGGCTTGATGTTGAAGGAGATCACGTTAAATATCCAAAATCCAAATGAAGGTACGAACCCATTCCAATTCTTTTATTTTTTTGACTAACACTTGAAGGCTATCGACAAGGATCGACACGAAGCTTTGGATCTTAAAGCACGTGTTGCACTCTTTTTCTCGTAGACCAGTTTTTATCCCAAATGGGTTTTCCCGGTGAGGTTATTAGCGAGGCAACCATTGTTTGTGCTAACATATAGCAATTCAATAGTATCTGAGGTTCCCTATAATAAGCCTCGGGTACTGGGGGCATTACCCTTAAATGTTTAATTTGTTGCAAGGAAATTACTTCGTAACAATGCGAATAGATAGGAAATATTGTAAGGGTCAAACGGTCAAGAATTAACAATAGGTATAGATATGAAATATTGTAAGGGTCAAACGGTCAAGAACGGTGCCCATATAGGTTACTCGAGCCCTAACATCAAACATGCATGTATGTATAATCATCTATTGAGAGGAGTATTTTTTTCCTTGCCGTATCTCATTCCATTAGAAAAATTTCCTGCTTCATACTCTTGATCTACTGTATAAACAGGCTTAAGGGTCGATCATGACGCAAGTTTGAACAACTAACCCCGTGCTTGAGGACTACCGTCCAAAAAATAAATGAAATCGAGCTACTAAACTTTCGAGACCATAAGACCTTAAAGGCGACCCTCGATTTTATAGTCTACAGCCACCCCACTTGCAGACTGAAACTTTGGGCATGCTCGAGGTAAAATAGAAAATAAGCCTAAGGGGAGAGTTTGGAACGAAAGAGGCTACGACCAAATTAACATTTATTGGAGACGTCTGAAATCCGTAAAAAATACAAATTCCTAAGGGCTAACTTCACTTTGAGTTCGAGCAAGTCACCACTCGATCATAAAAGCCCAAGGACTATATTAACCCAATTTCGAGCAAACTCTCAGTGGGACTATCTAAAAAGCCTAAGGGCTAACTTTGCTTCGAGTTTGAGCAAATCCTCACTCGACTATAAAGCCAAAGGGCTAACTTCACTTCGAGTTTGAGTAAGTCTTCACTCAATCATAAAAGCCCAAGGGCTATCTTAACCCAAGTTCGAGCAAACTCTCACTCGGGGACTATCTATAAAGCCTAAGGGTTAACTTTGCTTCGAGTTTGAGCAAATCCTCACTCGACTATAAAGCCTATGGGTAACTTCACTTCGAGTTCGAGCAAGTCTTCACTCAATCATAAAAGCCCAAGGGCTATTATAACTATAGTTCGAGCAAACTCTCACTTGAGACTTTCTATAAAGCCCAAGGGTTAACTTTACTACGAGTTCGAGCAAATTCTCACTCGACTGCTAAAGCCTAAAGAGCTACTCAAACTCTAGTTTAAATAGTCATTCGGGTCCATTAATCTCCATCGAAAGATCAAAGCCCCAAGCATGGGTTTTTTCAAGGGTCTCCCTCCGAGACTAACACTTGTCCCACTCAATAACCACCTTTGCCTGAACCTGAGCAGTTTCCTTTTGCGGAACGATTTTAGATATTTTGGCCATTTTGTTTTTGTAGCAAGAAAGAATAGAGATTTGAATATTTGGTGCTTTGAGAAGAACAAGCAAAGAAACTCAAACTCAATTTGTTTCTTGTCATTACACTCCAAAATATAAGGGGGCTATCTGTATATGACCAAAATTGAGTTTGCCCACTTTTGTATGACTGACCGAAATCGAGGTGTAATATCTAGGCTCGACCTCAACTATATCGGGTCATGATACGGATATAGGTTGGTAAGCTCGTGGATCAATGGCCGATCATGATCGAGACCAACCATGATCGAGACCGAAGTAAGTAAGAAATCAAGCGAGATGGAAGCGTGCTAGGTCGAATAATGGAAAGCCAGTATATCCGTGAACGGGCATGGATCGTGGCGGAGATCTCGGCACATATCAAGTTAGGACCGGTTATTTAGCCCATAATAAGAGTTACTTATGTAATTAGAATTATACCATAAATAATATTCATCTACTATATAAAAAGGGCCCCAATCGTCCCGTAGGGGGGAGCGGGGAGGACACATTGTTCTCACGTAGCAAAGCAATATAACACTCTCTCTTTAGCTCATATTCTAGTTCATCAGCTTGCTATATTTTTAATTATTCTTGCACACATCAGTTCGAGTGTATTCAAGCTCGAGGGCTGAATTTCGTTCAAATACCAGTTTGCTTTATCCTATTGTTAATTTTTATTATAAATCCTTATATTTATCAATTCGTAATAGGTGAAATTGTGAATCCTTAAAAGCATATAATAAGTTTAATTGTTATCCAATTTTAACGGTAAAAGAGTCTCATTTAGGCTTACTAAGACAACGTTTTACTTCACTCTTTTTTCTTCTTGTTTTTTTAATTTTTAATTTCACTTTAGTTAGCTGTTAAGACAAATCAAGAACTAGAGCCCCATAACATTGGATAAAAGGGAAAAGAGACGGAGTATTATTTTATTCCAAATATACATGTACACTTCCTGTACTCCGTTTGGCAACATAGAGAACGCACGCGAGGAAATCAACCTCAGAATTCTCACTAACAATTTTCTTTTATTTCTATAAGATTTTATTTTTAGAATCTGTGTCACGAACATCCATGAGGATTTTATGTACTACACTTTTCACCTTACTTCAATAGTTATCCCAAAACCTAAATGATTATGATCATACTCTTACCTTTTCTTTTTGCTCCTTATATTCTCCTCTTACCCTTACATTTCTATTCCATCCTTTCTCACTTGTCTCCTTCCTTGAGGTCTCTCTTATATTTCTTAATTTTGATCAAGTGTTGAAAAATGGGTGAAATATCTTGCTCTGCTAATGGGAATGGATTGAATAATAATGGAAATGGACATGCAATAGTTGTAGGTCCAATTAGAAAGAGCTGTTGGTATGAAGAAGAGATTGATACTGACCTGAGATGGTGCTTTGCTCTCAATAGGTATCTTCTTTTTTCCATTCATAACAATTATAACCAGACATTTTAGTTATATATACACCATTTCAGTGTACAAAACTTAACGTGGAATTATAATATATATCGCTAGAGGAATAGTTATTACGCCGTATTTTAGACGAATGCATGCTACTAGTAGGAATAGTTTAATATTTCGACATCGATCTTATTATCGTTATGGATAACAATATTCTGTATATTGAGTTACGTGATTGTATATAAGCTACTACGTACTGTACTTTTTTTTCTTTTTCTTAAGATTTCAATTGATCCAATGCTCTAAGTTTGTCACAATAAGTCTTTTTTCTTTTGCTTTTAAAAAAAAATCCTCTTGATAATTTATGAATTCGTGGATATTGGCGGAATATATTCAAATTTATTCTTCCTTTTTTCCAAAAAGCTCTCTCTTTTGTGGAAGATTCGTGAATGGGGTCATTACGAGGCTTCATCTCTGGACAAGGATTTTACTTTTTGGTCATCCAGTTGTTTATTCAATGTCTTACGATATACTCTTTCATTTCATGTCTAAAATAAGCGTTTTTTTTATCTTTTTTTTATGATTCAAAATAAGTGATTTTTTCAAATTTTAAGAATGAATTAATTATTTTTTTCTTACATTGTCCTTAGAGTAATTAGTGTTGGAATATGTGTTCGGAGTGTTTATGTGAGATAGCAAAGGTTAATATAATCAATTGCATTGCTAATTAATGCTAAAAGAAGGATTTCTTAATCTATGTGAAAATATCAAAAAAGAAAATCATTTATTTTGGGCAGAAGGGAGCATATGATAATTACATTTTTTATTGTTTATTCAATATCCTAGGATATAATTGGTTTTTGATGTATATACTGCTTTCTTAAGTCTTGTCACAGAAAAAAAGGTCTTAGCACAGAAAAACGGTCTTAATGCAAGGCCAAAAAAGAAAAAACGTACTTAATTACTGGAATCCGAAATTAAAAGTAAAAAAATTGAAATGTTTTATTTTGCGCAGCATTTTGCACACTGGTGCCACCCAATATCAAGACATTCAACTCTTGGATACAAAGCCCTTTGGGAAGGTTAGTACACCGAAAAAGATTGCAATAAAATCATGATGAAAAGAAAAGAAAACCATTTGTATTTGATAACTTAACTATGTCGTATAATTTCTTTTTGAGAGTATTAACATATATAGATTTGTTGGTTAATTATAAAACAGGCTTTGGTCATAGATGGGAAGCTTCAAAGTGCAGAGATAGATGAATTTATCTACCATGAATGTCTTGTCCATCCAGCTCTCCTTCATCATTCAAAGTATATATATACTATAACTTTTGTTTATTCTCCACTAATTATAATTATTGTTCATTTTAATTAATGGCAGAAATACTCATTATAATTAACTTACATACTAATTAATTAATATGCACTTGTCAGTCCTAGAAGCATATTCATTATGGGAGGAGGTGAAGGTTCTACTGCCAGAGAATTGTTGAGGCACAAGACAGTCGACAAAGTTGTAATGTGTGACATTGATGAAGTAAGTCTCTTCCTCCATTTTTTCAGCCCTATACCTAATTAGTTGTGGAAAATTCAGCACATGCAATTTCATCAGTTAAGATCAATTATATATGGATAACTTTTGCATGCTTTCACCCAATATAACATAAATAGAAAAAGATTAAATAGATAAACAATATATTGGAATCGGTCATTGATCATGTAAATATATATTTTACACTATTAGTGAAAAACTTAAATTCATAAACGAAACCTACGTCTAAATTTGCTGCAGGAGGTGGTGGAATTTTGCAAGTCATACTTGGAGGTTAACAGAGAAGCTTTCTCTGATCCTAGACTCCAACTTATTATCAATGACGCCAGGTTCTTTCCCTTGTTTCTATGTGCACCCTAATATTATAAACTAATTAATTAGTTTTTTGTGTTGATAATTAATGAATCTTGATTAACGAAAATGGTGTGATTTTGTAGGGCTGAGCTAGAGAGGAGGGAAGAGCATTATGATATTATAGTAGGAGATTTAGCAGACCCTATAGAAGGAGGACCATGTTACCAGCTTTATACAAAATCCTTCTATGAATTCATTGTTAAACCTAAACTTAACAAAGGTGGTATCTTTGTCACTCAGGTAAATGATGATTCTGTCTTATATTTTGTCAAAAGGAATTTTTCCAAGTGTCCTTTAAATTTATAGATATATACAAAATTCCAAAACCTTGTACTAGTAACTACTAATACTAATTGGTTGTCAATTGTGAACATTTAACAGGCAGGACCAGCTGGAATTTTCAGCCATACAGAAGTCTTTTCCTGCATTTTCAATACTCTAAAACAAGTTTTCAAATGTATGTTTCTTGACTGAAAAAGATAATTTAGTTTTCTGCTAATTACATTCTTGAAAACATGATAAACATGATATCTCAAAGGATAACCTTAAATTATTTTGTTTTACAGATGTTGTGCCTTATTCAGCTCATATACCATCGTATGCTGACACTTGGGGATGGATCATGGTAATCATTATTTTTTAATATTAATTATCTAAAAAATTCAAACCAAATTTTCATCATGAATAATTTCTCTAAGGCTAATCAAATTATCTATAAAATGATATAGGCATCAGATACTCCATTTGTTATAAGCGTGGATGAATTAGACCTGAGAATGAAGCAAAGGATGAAGGGGGAGAACAGATATCTTGATGGGAAAACATTCACTTCAGCCTCAACATTGAGCAAAGCTGTTCGAAACTCGTAAGAAACATGTCCATTTTCTCATTGGATTAATTCCCACATTACACATGATTCTTCTCTCTATATAGTTACAACTTGAAAATTGAGAATAATAAGTTGTTCTAACCAGTTAAATTGCATGTATAATAAAATTTCTTTACATTGTCATGAGTACATAGTAAGAGTATACAACTAAAATTACTTTGTTTATAGTAAATCTTTTTTGATGATTTGTTGCTAAGAGGAATCTTTAATTAATGACAGACTGGAAAATGAGACTCATATTTATGCAGAAGGGAATGCAAGATTCATATATGGACATGGAAGACACAATCAAGCAATGATATGATGGAATATAAGTTAAAAGGGATGCCCCTTGATTATAGCATATAGACCAAAAAGTAAAAAGTTGGGAACTTTTCTACTTTTCTTTTTTCACCTTATGCTTTCACCTTCTGGTTTTAACTGAAAGTTATCTAGTATTTCCTTTTTTTGTTTTGTTCTTTTTTGTTGGTGGTGGTGGGGAGTTCTATAAGTAGTTACTCTAAAGGGGAGATGAGTTATGGCTTATGGAATTTCTTGTTCTTTCTGAATTGGAATATGGTTAATAGAATATTATTACTATTATCTTTTAATTTGACTTTACTACTACAATCTTTTATTTTGAATCCTCCCAAGTTTTTATCACTTCAGAAATTTTATACATTTCTTCTTTTAATTTTCCTGTTATTACTTGAATTCTACAATAGTGTTAGGCCGTGTTTCATTAAGCTTCTTCAAAGCCAATTTGGGATATTAGAGCAGGCCAAGCTGATATGCAAAAGTCCAAACTAATTCCTTAGGTGGTGGTTGTTAAAGCTACCATTTTGGGTAGCTAGTGCTTTTGCCAAAGATAGCAAAATATCTCCAAATAAATAAGCAATGCATGTTTCATTTTCATAAGCAAAGTCACATTAAATTACGATCTTGTTTGGTTATAAGTTTTGCCAAAATAAATTTAGATTTATTTTCAAAATTCATGTTTGGCCATACATTTTGCTCATATTTCGCTCAAATCCCAAATCAAAAATTTCAAATTCCAAAATCAGCTATTGAGCTGAATTGGAGCCAAAACCCCAAAACTTGGGAATGATATACATGTTTTTTCAAAATAAAGTTGGAAAATATATTTTGAAAACGTATGTCCAAACACATTTTCAATCTTCAAAACAAACTTCATCTAAATCAGATTTTTCAAAATAAATTTGGGATCTATGACCAAACGCTAGCTACATGTTAGGTCAAGCAAAATTTAGGTGTTAAAGTCATTGCTTATATGCCAAGTTGGATTAAAGATTTGAAATTTATGGGTTCATGCTGGACTTTTATTCCGATACATTAGTTTGTACACATTTGATGGACTTCGTAACACATATACCATTAATACTAGCTAGTAGCTATATCTGCCCCTGTTTACCATTTTCGATTTTGTATTTCTACACGTATATACACAGTACGGCATATCGCCTTCATATGGAGTTAGGTCTTTTAAACAGCTTTATGAGAATTTTTCTCCTTGAGTATTCTGATACCAAAGGTGTAAGTTGATTTACTTTTGACTAGGTAAAAATTGAATTTACTCTTTAATTTGCAAAATTAGTTTCAAAATAACACTGTCTACAAAATTAATAAATGGAAAAAGAAATTACTAATCCTATCAGAGAATTGTACATTTAATATTCCGTATAGTTGGTTGTGACTTGTGAAGATTATGATTGATTGTTCCATTTGTTTGTGTTCATGTGTTTTATCAGTGCCAATACTCAATTATGCGTGCTGTGGTGGACTCTGTTTCTATCGTCAGCATATAAAGAAGCCAAATCATCAGTGTTGTTAATTAGTAATAATTGTTGCGTCTTCATCCATCAGTAATGAGCATCAATAACTATTATGCACACCGATCAACCACCTCGATCATACACTTGACCAAGGGTTCAATTGAACCCTCTTGCAACATTCTGCCTCCGTCCTTACGTTTTGAATACGGAAATATATTTCTGTACGGGGAATTACACCAACTTGAACAGTTGAACTTTGGTTACTAGAAGAATATAGAATAGTTGGCATACTCTAGACATTATAAAGAAAAAAAGAGATAATTTCAACGTATTCAATAGCATTTGTTAGGGGTCAGAACGTATTCTCCATGTTCCGAGACCTCTCTCGTAGCTTAATTTAATGATTTACGACTTGCATGTGTATGTGTGAAAACTCAAAGAAAATGTTGTTTTAACTTAAAATGAGGTTTGAGTTGACCACGGTTAACGTATTTGGTAAACAACCTCTGATCAGTATTTTGACGATTCCGGTAGGTTTATATGATTTTTTTGGACTTGTACCCATATTTGGTTAGGGTCCCGAGTGATCCGAAAGCATTTCGACGCATTATGTGAAAGATTGGAAAACTTGATTTAAAACTTGAAATACTTGAGTTGTGATTATCGATTCTTGATTTGATGTTATTTTGATGATTAGAGCGACCGAACAAGTTTATAGAATGTTAATACACTTGTGTGCATGTTCGGATTCAAGTCTTAGGGGCTCGGGTGAGTTTCGGATGAGTTTTGGTTGATTTTGGAACTACTGGTGCAAATCTGTTGTTGGTGTGAGTAGCAGTCTCGCCTTTGCGAAGACCTGATCGCAATTGCGATCCTCGCATTTGCGATCTCAGGCTTGCAAATGCGATGTAGGAGCTGTTTTTTGTGTTTGCGAAGAATTCATCGCATTGCAATCGGGAGATGGTCCGCATTTAACCATTTTATCGCTTTTGTGATGACTGAAATTTTCTAGACAGCTTCGCAAATGCGGTGTTGTAATGGTTGGGGACCTCGTAAATGCGAGGTATATGTCACATTTGCTACTTTTGTACTACTCTGACACTGTTCACATTTGCGGACAATTGTTCACAACCATTGTAAACAAGTGTCTGTTGTTGCGATACATACATCTAGGTAAAAGTAGAGAATTTCAATACTTTTCTCATCATACACCATTTTTAACCCTAAACTTTCTAGATGCGATTTTTGAAGATTTTCTTCTCAAATTCATTGGCAGATAATTTTAACTAGTTTCCAATCAATTTCAACTACTTTTTCATTCATTTTAACATCAAATCTTTGAATTTTAAAGTATAAATTACGAATTTTAGGTAAATTTAGAAATTTTGTAAAATTAAGATTTAGACCTCAAATTGAGGTGAGATTTTGAAATAAATCATGCATTCGGGCCTGGGGATAATGGGTAACCGGAATTTGGTACGAAACTCGAATTTTTACCAAGTACGCCCGGGTTGAATTTTATTGACTTTTTTAATTTAGCAAAAGATTGAACTTTTTTATTCGTTGGTAGTTTTTTAAGCTTATTTTTTATTGTTTGAATGATATTTCTCTAGATTCATTTGGTTTGGAGGTTTGCTTTATGGGAAAAGTTGTGGGCGATTGTTAATTTGATTCTAAAGGGGGTAAGTGTCGTGTTTAACTTTGACTTAACGGAATTAGTACTTGTTTAGTATAGTTTGCTATGTCAATTATGTGTAGGGACATCATATATGCAAGGTAAGGAGTACATATGCATTGTCATGGGTTAAAGCATGCGGGTGGGCTTTTTATCTTTATCTCATCATTTATTCATGTTATGCTTTGATTTCGACATGCTACTACTTGTTATTTATGCCTTGTTTGCTATCTATCATTGATATGTTACATGTTTCTGCTTATTCATTCACCGATATATATCTGCTTACCTACTATATGCTCCTATATGTATTAATTGAACATCTTCATTGTTTCATATCTTTACTTGCCTTTATTGTCTTTACCTTACTTGTGCACTTTATTATGTTATATCCGATTATGTGAGCCCTTGGCTATTCTTGTGTTAATGATTTGTTGAAGTTTGTGAATATGATATGGTGGTTGTTCTCTATTTTTACTCGTATTTCCATGGTATTTTATACGGTTTAGTACATTTTGTGTTGGGATTTCAAAATGTGTTGTATTAAGTTATTAATGATAGTGAATTGATATTTGAGATTAGGTTGCACGCAAAAGGGGATATGATGTGTTGTAACTATTTGTAACTGTGGTGTTCTATTTCTGTAATGTGAGGTGAGATTATGGTGATATTATTCAGGGTCCCACTGTTTGTTGACCTTCGGGTCCCATTGTTATGAGTTTATTCAGTTTCTCTATACTTTTGTTATCTTCTTTTTATTATTCGTACAAGTTTATAGTGAGTGTCTTGTGTCTTAACCTCATCACTACTTCGTCGAAGTTAGGCTTGGCACTTACGCAATATATGGGGTTGGTTATACTTATACTATACTTCTTCACCTCTTGTACAGATCCCGGTGTTGGTCCTAACATATCATAAAGGAGATTGCTCGTATCAAATCTTCTCCAAGAGATATGAGGTAGAGTTGCACGGCATATGCGGTCCCTGAAGTCCCATTTCCTATCCTGTTTTATTATTTATCTTGTTTCGAACAGTTGTATTTTATTTTTGACTACATTAGAAGTACTAAACTCGCTCATGCACTTGTGACTCCAAATTTTTGGGATTAATATAGACACTATTACTTATGGAACTATTTCATGTATTTTAGAGTATTTTAACCTTTAATTATTAATATTCTGCATTTAAAATTGTTGAACCGGTCAATTCTTTAGCTAATGTTGGCTAGCCTAGCAGACGGATGTTAGGCACCATCACGACCATGTGGGTAAAGTTTCAAATCGTGACAAGTTGGTATTAAAGTTCTAGGTTGCCTAGGTCTCAGGAGTCATCATAAAGCTTAGTAGAGTCTTGCGGATCGGTACAGAAATTCCCGTACTTATCTTCTAGAGACTATAAGGCGTTAGAAAAATTTCATTGTTTTTCTTTCTCTATCATGCGACTTTATTCTATTGCTGAAGTTTGAATCATTCTTCTCTTAATCTCTCGCAGATGGTGAGGACATGTATGACATCCATAATTGATCGAGAGCCGGAGCCCCAGGTTGCAGCCACTACCAGGGGTAAGGGCTGGGGGCGTGGTAGATCAAGAGGCAAAGGCAAAGCTCAGCCTAGAGAATTCCTAGCAACACCTATTGTTGAGCCTCAAATCGAGCAGGATCAGCATATCCATCTTCTTATTTGTACTAATTGGATTAGCTGAGGCCCTAGAGGGGTTTATTTCTACCCATGCTTCAAGACGCCCTAATACGCCTAGTGGGCCTTATGGAGAGTGTGGCCCAGGACGATGTGTTCACTATGGCACCAATCGTCTCTCGGGCTAGGGGGAGCCCAGACTCCCACCACCCACAATCTAGGGCAGATGGCTCAAGAGAGAATCTCGCGATGTCAGTTGAGGGGCTTCATTGGTTGGACAAGTTTACCAAGTTGTTTCCCCACAATTTAATGTTCACTATGGGGTTTATTTCTACCCATGCTTCAAGACGCCCTAATACGCCTAGTGGGCCTTATGGAGAGTGTGGCCCAGGACGATGTATTCACTATGGCACCAATCGTCTCTCGGGCTAGGGGGAGCCCAGACTCCCACCACCCACAATCTAGGGCAGATGGCTCAAGAGAGAATCTCGCGATGTCAGTTGAGGGTCTTCATTGGTTGGACAAGTTTACCAAGTTGTTTCCCCACAATTTAATGTTCATTTTCCGAGGACCCTAATAAGTGTAGAATTTTACTAGTTATTATTACCTTCTTGCTGTAGTTTTTAGTATGAAAGTACTTATTATTGTCTCTGAATCAAATTGCAAGTGTGTTGGAGAATGTAAGCTCAATGAAGAAAAATGACTTAAAAGGGAGATGTTCTAGCCAAGTTCATCAAAGAGGATAAATGCTAGAAAAATGTATTTTGTAGAATTCCAATTGTGGCTGCAAAAGCAGTTTGTTCTGCAAAAGAAGGAATGTAGCTGCAGAAGAAGAACTGAAGCTTAGGGGACCTTTGGCAGAATTGTGATTTGTGCACTGCAATGTGTTGTCGCATGTTGCTCCCAAACGCACATGCAAGTATACATGGTCGTGCAAGTAATATAGGATTTTAAGTCCAAAAATCGTACCCACAACGACTTGTGATTAACTATTATTAATCTAATCTAGGGAAATTAATCTATTCAAGAAATTTTCTAAAGTATGATTATCAAATTAGAACTAATCTTGAGTAGAAAAGTATGAAATTAAAGGAAATAAGTCGACAAGCTTAAAGGTGAATTCAATGGGATAAAATATTCCTCAGATATGGGTTAGCTTACAATCCTGTTGAGTTTTTCACTTAAATTATCTAATTAATGTATCTGATTTATTGATTGACAGAGTTAATATTACTCGTAGTATTCTCCTGAAGTACCGCTCGCCTATTCAAGCTAACCTAACGTCTATATTCCTATAAAATTAGGATTAACAAGAATGCATTAATAATTTCTGTATAATAACCAAGTAAGGGGATTAGGTATATCCTTATCCTAATAAGAAATATGTTCACAATACTCATGTTCAAGATCTTGTTCTACTCAATTTTATATATAACCTAGAATTTCCTCTCATGGGTTCAATCTTAGATACGTAGATAGTATTCAATTGGTGATCAAACAATAAAATAATTAAGCGCAAGATTACTAAATACGCCAATATAATAAAATAATAAGAACAATCCAAGATTCAAACTACAATATTCATGTAGCACCCACAACTCTAAAACTAATAACATATGAAGTTAAAGAAAGAGAAGAGAAGAAAAACACAATATCCCTGCTCCTAAGTGTTCTGTGTGTGTATTTTTCTCTCAAAGCGATATCACTGTCACGATCCAATTTCTCCTATAGGCCGTGATGGCGCTCAAAGGTGCCACTAGGCAAGCCAACATTGAATTAATCATGCAATTTTTCTTTTTAATAAATTTCCATGTAGTTAAGTTTCATTTATTAAGAAAATAAAAAGTATAAAACATAATAAAGTAAGTGAAGACTAACAAGTGAGCAATAGCAGTGAAATAATTACTCAAAAACTATAAGGTCTACTAGTATGTATTCCAAGACTTGGTGTCACAAGTGTATGAGAAAGTAGAATAATATACAAAACTCTAACTAATGTCTGAATTAAAGTAGACAAAAAGTAAATGCAAAAGAGAGACTTTGTGTGCTGCAAAACGGCTTAGGAAGTAGCTCACCACTAGGTTTTGGGATATCGGTGTTATGTGCCGGTATGACTACCAGATGCACCTGCCTCAGAGCTTACACAATTAGTTTAGAAGTGTAGCGTGAGTACATAAATAACATGTACGTAATAAGTATCCAGTCTAACCTAAAAGAAATAGTGACTAAGGGTCGACTTTGACACTTACTAGAGGTCAATAATAAAATACAGAAATTCTAGTAGGCATGGGGTACATGAATAACAACAAATAAAAATAACATGATAACCACTTCAATAATTTTAGTCCATTAAATAAATTATAATTCTTAAGTCATAAAATTAATATCTAGTGTATCCGGCCTCCAAATATTATCACGCACGATTTATGCCGAGGTCGTACGGCCCGATCCAGAATAATGTATATAGTGCCGAGGGTCGAACAGCATGAACCATAAATGCGTCTATTCTACTGTCAAGGCATTCAGCCCCCTCCACAAGAAGAGAAGAAACTATATGAACATTCAATTTAAAAGTTATAACAAGGCTAATACCTAAGGAAGCTCAATTTCTATTAACGATCAAATAACCTGTCAAAACTCAAGTAAGTGAAATTCGATCATTTACAACTCCTTCATAAAGTTTCAATGTAATTTAGGCACTTTAATTAATAAGTAGGGTGTAAACATTACAAATATTTCATGATTTTGGTCATAAACTACCTGGACATAAGCATAATTAGTAGCTACGTACAGACTCTTGTCATATCGTACGTACGTAGCCCCCATAATTAAAAACAGTTAGAAGAAAATAGTAATTTAAATTACCTATGAGGTAAATTCCCTCTTACGAGGTTAGGCAAGCGACTTACCTTGTCTCAAAACTCACTTTTCGGTCCACAAATTCGTTCTAAATCTTCAACTCGGTGCCGAACAATCTGAAACTAGTCAAATGTTACATAAATTAGTCAATACATGTTCAAAAGTTCATAATTTAACTATTAAAGTAATTACCCAACCCAAATTGGAAGATTCCTAAATTCATCCCAAGCCCACGTGCCCGATTTCCAAAAAATATCGAAGATAATTGCTATCCATAACCTCAAGAACTCAAATATATAATTTTTACCCAACTCCATAATCATTGTCGTGGTTAAAATCTCATTTTTGTCAAAACCTAGCTTTTCCAACTAAATCCATAATCTCCACCATTTGAAATGCTAAAATCTTCCCATAATCTATGTATTAAACTTACATTTGGTAGGAATTACTTACCTTCAATATCTAGGTTGAAACCCCTCTCTTTAAAACTAAAGAATTGCCCAAGAAGTGTAATAAATGAACTTAAAATGTCCTAAGACTCGTTTTTAAAAATGTTTCTTCCAGTGGTCCTTATACGCGATCGCCGCCAAGCTCACGCACTCGCAAATGCTAAACTGAGGAGCCTAGGAAAAGGCTCTATACGAATGTGAGAAGACCCATAAGAGCTCGGTGCACTAGCCACCTACTTAATGAAAACATGGGGCCCAACACATGAATGCATAAGGCAATTGGGTTGCCCAGGACCAGGCTTCTACGCGGACGCGGCCTACCAAAATGTAGACGCGAAGGCTAAAGGCCCGGGCCTCTGCGAATGCGCCCTTGCATATACGAACACTAAGGGGAAAAACCCCAATCCCCAAATCCTTCATCGCGAATGCGTGGGTTCTTCCGCGTTCGCAAAGAAGGAAACCCTAACTAAAACATCTGGTGTTTTCAACTTAACACCGGCGATCCAAAACACATCCGAGCCATTCGGGACCCTGTCTCAATGCGCCAACAAGTCCGTAAACATAATGCAGACCTGCCTGAACTCTCGAAACATGTAAAATAAATAACGAAACTAACAATTGTACCCTAAAACCAAATTGAATCAAATTATAAACTTCAAGTTCACATTTTGCTCTGAACACACTGGATGATACTTAGACTACTCAGAATGACACAAAATTTTGCGTGCAAGTCTTAAATCACCATATGGAACTATTCTAAGGCTCGAAATCCCAAACGGACCTCAATAATACCAAATCCGAGTCCAAACCACATTTAAAGAACTCAAAAACCTTCAATATGCCAACTTTCGTTATTAAGCGTTGAAACACTCCCGGTTAAACCAAAACTCGATCCGAACATACTCTCATATCCAAATCGCCATACTAACCTATTGGGACAGTCAAATACTAGTTCTGAGATCGTTTACTAAACTTGTTGACAAACTTACTTTTAAAGCTAATATTAGGAAACTAAATGCCCTGATTTCAACCTTAACCCTTTCAAACCCGAGCTAACCATCCACACAAGTCATTTAATAGTAAAAGCACACACTGAGTGTCAAATTTCGACCGATCGGTGTCACATTCTCCAACTTTTAAATAAATATTCATCCTTGAAAAGGTCTAGAATCATACCTGGAGTGGCTAATAGGTATGGATATCTACTCCGCATGTCCTCCTATTTATCCCAAGTTGCCTCATCGGCTGGTTGAACCCTACACTAAACGTTTATTGTAGAAATCTTATTGGACCTAAATTGGTGAACCAACTCGTCAACAATAGCAAGTGGCTCCTCCTCATTTCCTAGGCTCTCATCTAGATGAATTGTGTTGTAGTCTAACACATGCGACCTGTAGACATGATACCTCCGGAGCATAGATACGTGGAAGATCGGATGAACCCCCAATAGATGGGGAGGCAAATCAAGCTCATAAAAAACCTCCTCAACTCGTCTCAATACCTTAAATGGTCGTATAACCCTTGGGCTTGACTTGCCTTTCTTCCCGATCATCATGATTCCTTTCATTGCAGAGACTATCAAGAGAACCTTTTCGCCCACCATAAATGATAAATCATGCACCTTCGGATCCGCATAACTTTTCTGTCTGGATTGTGTCATGTGAAGTTGTTTCTAAATAAACTTTACCATTTCCAAGGCATCATTCACTAAATCAGTACCATATAACTTAGTCTCATCGGGCTCAAACTATCCGATGGTTGAACGACATCGCCGACTAAATAGAGCCTCAAATGGAGCCATCACAATGCGGGACTGATAGTTGTTATCGTAAGAGAAATCTACCAAAGAAAATAATTGATCCCACTGCCCTCCAAAGCCAATCACACAAGCTCTAAGCATAACATTCAAGATCTAAAATGCCACTCTAACACACCGTTAGTTTGTGGTTGAAAGGCTGTGCTAAGCTCTACATGGGTCCCGAACTCACTCTGTACTACCCTTCAAAATGTGAAGTAAACTTAGGGCCTCTATCTGATATGATGGAAACAGGTACACCATGCAACCGAACAATCTATTGGATGTAAATATGGGCCAATCTCTCTAAAGAATAAGTGGTCACAATCGAAATGAAGTGTTCCCACTTGGTCAACCTGTCGACAATCGCCCAAACTGCATCAAACTTCCACAAGGTCTGCGGCAACCCAACTACAAAGTTCATAGTGATATGCTCCCATTTCTACTCAGGTATAGTCATCTACTGGAGTAGGCCACCTGGCCTCTAGTGCTCATCTTTGACCTATTAGAAATTTAGACATCTTGCCATATATTCGACTATGTCCTTCTTCATCTGATGCAGCCAATAATTCTACTTCAGGTCACAATACATCTTCGTAGCACTAGGATGTATAGAATACTGAGAACTATGTACCTCTGCTAAAATCTTTTCCCTCATCCCATCAAAATTAGGAATGCATAGACAACCCTGCAATCATAGAACACTATCATCACCGATCGTAACCTCCTTGGAACCACCATGCTGTATCGTCTCCCTAAGAACTAACAAGTGGAGATCATCAAATTGACGAGCCTTGATCTACTCGAATAATGAAAACAAAGCAATGTTGCATGCAAGAACTCGTCTAGGCTCTAAAATATCCAATCTCACAAGTCTGTTAGCCAAGGAAAGCATGTCCAAAGCTAATGGACTCTCCTATGCTGCAATGCCAAACTACCCATAATCTCCGCCTTTATGCTCAAGGCACTTGCAACTATATCTACCTTGCCCGGATGATAAATGATGGTAATATCATAGTCTTTTAATAACTCAAGCCACCTGTAGTTCCTCAAATTGAGATCCCTCTACTTGAACAAATACTGCTAGTTGTGATAATCAGTGTAAATCTCACAGGACACCCCATAGAGATAGTGCCTATAGATCTTAAGAGCATGAACTATCGCAGCCAACTCCAAGTCAACATGGGGTAACTCATCTCATGGACCTTCAGCTAACATAAATCATATGCAATAACTCGCCCCTACAACATCAATACACAACCCATGCTAATGCGTGAAGCATTGCAATACATAATATACATCCGTGAACTGGAAGGCAACACTAGAACTGGTGTCGTAGTCAAAGGTGTCTTCAGCTTCTGGAAGCTCGCCTTACAATCATTGGACCACCTGAACTGAGCACCCTTATGACTAAATCAAGTCAACAGCTGTGTAATAGATTAGAATCCCTCCATAAATCGGCGATAATAACTCGATAACCCCCAAAAACTCCTAATCTCAATCATTGTTATAGGACGAGGCCGTATTTGAACTGCTTCAATCTTCTTGGGATCTACCTTAATACCCTTTTCCTAATACAACATGCCACCAGAATGACACAGAATCTAACCAGAACTCATTCTTGGAGAACTTAGCATGTAACTTGTGTTCCCGCAAGGTCTGAAGCACCACTCTCAAATGCTTCTCGTGCTCATCTGTGCTATACGAGTAGATCAAATATCATCAATGAAGACAATGCCAAGTGAGTCAATATATGGCTAACACTCGGTTCATCAAATCCATAAATTCCACTGGGGCATTAGTCAAACTGAAAGACATCACTAGAAAGTCATAGTGCCATACCTAGTCCGGAAAGACGTCTTCAGAACATTGGAATTACGAATCTTCAACTAATGTTATCCCGATCTCAAGTCTATATTAGAGAACATATTGGCACCCTGCAACCAGCCAAATAAATCATCAATACGTGGCAACATGTACTTGTTCTTAATGGTAACTTTGCTAGCAACTCCTCAAGCTATTCTTTCAATTCTTTCAACTCTTTCGGAGCCATGCGATACGACGGAATAGAGATAGATTGGATACCTAGAGCTAAATTAATAGTGAAATTGATATCATGATCTAGTAGCATGTCTGGTAGATCAGAAGGAAACCCATTGAAGAAATCCTAGACCACGGGCACTGAATCACTTACCGGAGTATCTGTGGTCGTATCCCGAACATAAGATAGATAAGCCAAGTAACCCTTCTTAAACATGTGTCGAGCCTTCATGAAAGAGATAATTTGTCTAGGTGCATTGATAGACGAACCCTTACACTCCTATCTAGGCAACTCTAGAATCGCCAAAGTAATAGTTTTGGCATGGCAATCAAGGATGGCTTGATATGGAGACAACCAATCCATGCCCAGGATGACCTTAAAGTCGGCCATATCAAGCAACAAAAGATCTGCTCTAGTATCATAACCACATAAAGTCACGATACAAGACCGATAAATCCGATCCATAACAACAGAACCGCCGACTAGCGTGGACACATATATATGAGTACCCAAGGACTCGCAAGGAATACCCAAAAAGAGAAAACAGAGATTACATATATGAATACGTAGACCCTTGATCAAATGGTACCGAAACATCCCTACCGCAGACAGAGATACTACTTGTGATCACAACATCTAGGGACACTATATCTGGCCTGGCTGGGAAAGCAGAGAACCTAGCTGGATCGCCAATTGGCTGGCTTCAACCTAACTGGCATATACCTAGCTGGCCTCCACATCTAGGATGACCCATACCTACCTGTCCTTCGCCTTTGGGCATCTGGATGACTGTTGCAGCAGATGGCGCCGTAATCATAGGCTAAGATCCCTATTGTACTGCCATTCCCCAAAGCTTGGGGCAAAATATCCTCACGTGACCAACATCCACCTTTAGGCATCTGGATGACTGTAGCTGCAGATGGCACCGTAATTATAGGTTAAGAACCGTATTGTACTGACTTTCCCCAAAGCTTGGGGAAAAACCTCTTCACGTGACCAACATCCCTACACTTGAAACAACATCTCGGAATAGTAGACTACTGACCTGAACTCTAACCCTGAATACCTACTAGAGGAACCCTTAATAGCTGGTAGAATATATGAGCTCTCTAGCATGACACTGAAATAGGGCAGCAATAGCGCTCCCCCAAGGAGGAGGCATTGTTAGATATGTTGGCCTTCTAGATTGACCTTTTACGAAATGACCTCTTCCCTCAGATGATGCACCACTGAACCATCCAGAATAAAGAAACTGCTTATCCTGCAACATCTACTCCCAGCTCCGCTAACGAACACCCTAGATCCTCCGAGCTATCTCCACAACCTACTCGTAAGAAGTCCCCATCTCACCTCTAGGGCCATAGTGGCCCGGATACTTGAATGTAAGCTAGCAACAAACCTTAGCACTCTTTGTGCATCAGTGGGAAGTATCATAAGCGTATGGCGAGACAACTTAGAGAATCTCGCCTCACAGCTGGTCACTAATATTTGGCCCCGTTGGAGTTGCTTAAACTGATCCACAACTCTTCCCCATGAGAGGGTGGAATATACCTATCAAAAATCATACGTGTGAACTAGTCCCAAGTCAAGGGAAGAGAACTTGTAGGTCTTCAGAGAAGATAGGACTGCCACCATCTACGAGCCTTGCCCTCTAGCTAAAAGGTGGTAAAGTCCACATCGTGGGACTCTAATATCCTCATGTTGTATTGTATGTCCCTACACCGATCTATAAAGTCCTAGGTCCCTCATGTCGCTGGCCTCCAAAGGTAAAAGGATGTTGCCTGGTCCATCTATCCAAGAGATATGTGGCTAGGCCCCAACAGGTTAAGCATCGCATTCATGATAGTTTTCTCGTGTTCGCGTAGGAGGATCAACAACTGGGCAAAGTATTTTGCCTTCACAATTATGGCATATTTATTGCAATCACGATGTGTACACCTGGCAAACCATTTAAGTATTACATTTCGAGGTTTTGGTTATTTAATCACATTTTGTGTTATAGAGCTCAAATTTGGATAATTTTAAAGGGGATCTTTAACATTTGGAGCGGGGTAAGAATTTTTTACTCATATTTTCTATTATTCAAGATTTAAATCTTGATTTTAGCTATTAACTGATGAATCTAAGTGAAGAAACTAGTAATTTTAGTAAAACCTTTTCTAATGTAAAACGTGATGATTTGAAAAGTCGATTTGAGGTTGAATTTGGATTAATCACATATATTTGGATTCGTATTAGAATGGGTATTTGGAATTTGTGTGTTTTATTGGGTTCTAGGGTGCGAGCCCGAGGTTGAATTACATAATTGTATCAAGATCTTGGATTTATCGTTTGGGCTTGTTTCCTATAACATTTATAGATATTATTAAGTTATTGTCGCTAGAATCTAGCCGTCTGAAGGTTGATTCACGTGGGACCAGAATTTTAGGGTATTGACTTAGCTTATTTGAGGTAATTATATCTTGCCTGACTTTATGTGGACGAGTTTTTCCCATAGGATTTGGATCATAAGAATCTTCTCTGCAATCTTCACCTTCTTCGAGTTTGTAACCTTACTAAGAGAGCATTCCACATTAAGAAAAGTGAAAAGAAAATGAAAAACAGATTAAAACTCTCACAGTTTGAGCAAACATATGCTTACAATATTTTGTATCTGATTTATCTACAACTTTCACATATTATTTCTATCCAGTTAAATACAACTACAATAGTATACAATTTAAATACAAATTTATATAATATATCTTTTGTATATTGTGGGAACATACTGGGTAGTTGTTGTTGTTGTTAAATACAACTACAATAGTATACAATTTAAATACAAATTTATATAATATATCTTTTGTATATTTTGTATCTGATTTATAAATAGTAAAAATAAATTTCATACAACTAATTATACATTATACAACTTATCTACAATTTTCATACATTATTTCTACTCACTTATATACAACTAAAGTATTATACACTTAAATACAATTTTGTACAATATGTCTTTTGTATATTTTGTATCTCATTTATACATAGTAAAAATAAATTTCATACAATTAATTATATATTATACAATTTATCTACAACTTTAACATAATATTTCTACCGAGTTAAATACAACTAGAATAACATACATCGTAAATACAAGCTTTATACAATATCTCCTTTATATATTTTGCATCTGATTTATACATAGTAAAAACAAAATTTTATACAACTAATTATATATTATATAGCTTATCTATAATTTTCGTATATTATTTTTACTCAGTATATATAACTACAATATCATACAACTTAAATATAATTTTTATACAATATTGTTCAACTTTCATACAATAGTTAAGTGAATAAAAGATAAATAATTAAACAACAAAATATAATTTTTCTATAATTTTACTATAATTTCTGCAATATAATGTATGTCATGTCTTCTTCTTCGAGTTTCAATCTGAAATTCAGCCAAAACTAAGTCTAATCTTCACCAACCCCCCCCCCCCCCCAAATTGAGATATGAACATCAAAACATATTCTCAATTATTCGCAATAATACTCAATCTAAACAAATAGTGATTTTTAAGAATCTAAATTCGAATTCAAAGTTTCAAAACTTTTTAATGGTTGTCAATGGTGAAATTATTGCTCTCTTTTCCTTTGTTTTATATTAATAAAATTTGGAATTGAGAGACATGTAGAGTTGTAGAGAGAATTCTCAATTCTTTGCAACAACATCCAATCCGAACAAACAATGTATTTTGAAAATCCAAAGTCGAATTAAAAGCTTCAAAGCTATTTAATGGTTGTCAATGGTGGAGGCGTTACAGATTTTCGTTGGTCTAAGAAGAGGAAATAATGGGTGATTGAAGAGGAAATCATGGGGTGTGGTTTGATACGTGGGTGAGGGGTGGGATTTACAGAAAGAAACTTGGGGGAGTGGGAATACGGTAGAGTTAACTTAGGAGACTAATTAATATCATTAAAACCCTAAAAATATACATAAATGATAATTAGGTATATAAAAGATAAGTATATTAAAAGTTAAATATGAAAAGTAATATATTTTACCATATAACATAGGAATATAAAAGTCCCTAAATTATATCCTTAAGCTCGATTTATCCCAAGCGAATAATAAAAATTCACGGTCCTTTACAAACTGACTTAAGATAATGGCAACATATAAGTGGTCTAATTTTCATGAATTTGGGTGTGTATTAATTCAAAACTTGCACAAATTTGCAAAACGAACTTTCCAAGTCCATTCTTTTACGAAATCTTTGGTGGATCGGTATGCGTCTATATTATCTATATAAATATATAAAGGAGAGATTTGACAAGATGATGTGACATATCTTATATTGTAGGAATCCTATTTATCTTTTTTCTCATTTTTTGACTTTTTTCTTTCAATTTAACCATTTATCTTAATTTAAAAAAATTATATCTATAACTCACAAATCACACCTCTTCATTCATGGTGACTTTTCATGTTCATAACCCCCAATTATTTAATTTGTTATAAATTGCATCTTACTGTTACTTTTGGAATATGTAACCCCTATTTGTTTATTGTGTTATAAATTACATTTTTTCTTCCTTAACTCATCTTCAACTTTGCATCACACTTCAATTTTTTTTGGTTCACGAAGAAATAAGTTTCTCCTCTTCTGTTACTAATTTTTGGGTATTTTTTACTCTCATCTTCGATTATTATTTTCTTCTGCTTAAGTTTTTTTTATTGAGTTTCTTTATGCGTATGAAAACATTCGAGTACTAAATAAAAAATTTACATTAGAGAGTTGCGCAGTCAAACGTTATGTGTATAAAAAAAGGAAGCTGGTCCTACAAGGCCAAAATGCCAGCAACGGATTTATTACCTCAACATCAACATCTAACACTCTGTCAATGTGGTTGACTTTATATTTAAAGTTTTTTATTTTGTTAACTGGGAGGTAGTTCTTACTTTGTAATTACTTGGTTTGTAGTTATATTGAATTTTCCGCTTCTTAAATAACATTTTGCTTGTGGGTTGTGATATTTTTTTATTTCCATCTTCTTTTCTTTTGTGTCAATAGATGCACTCAAAGATAGATCTCACACTAACAAATATGCGATCTATTCTTATTACCCATTTCTCTGTATTTTTTTCTTTTTTTTTTCAATAAAGATTTTGATCTTTATGCTTATTAGCACGTTAGTTTTACTTTTTAGATATTCATATGGCCAATGGCATTGCCTAATTAGGTACGAATGTTTATAACTAAGTGTATAATCTAATGTTAATGCATTTATTTTACATGTACAAAAAGTTTTTTCTTTTATATTTTTCCTCTTTAAATATACAAATGTATACTTCTATATTGTCTCTGCTTTTTCCTTTAAATTATTATGTTAAGGTATTTTTTTGGTGGAAAGTACTAATTATGTACCAATAATATGGTAATCATTAATGAATTGCCTCACAAAATATACGAGTACCGGTAAATATATATGGAATATTTTGGAGCTAATTAGAAAAATATATTTATAAAGAAATATATACACATAAAAAATTATTCTACTCTATCCCGGATATATTTACAATAAGATGGTATTGCAATTTAAATTTTTTTTTTCACAATCGCGCGAAGCACGGATAAAACAATTATTTTTTATACTCCAGTTATTTTCTTTTTCTTCCTTCCATGCCCTTTGTAAGTTTGTGTGCAATATCGCCAATCAGTAATTCCTTCTAATTCCTGAGAACTTTTTCATTACTACAATATGATAAATTTAATATAATATTATAGAAGAATCACTTGACTGAAAGCAATTTTAACTGATATATATTGTGAGTGTAAAAAAATGATCATCATTTATATAGTTTTGCCAATTGCAGTGGATAATTTATATATTGTAATAATTCATGGTTGAATCATATAAATTTTAATCAGTAAAGATTGATTTCTTTTATATGACGTTATAATTATTTAGCCATATCAATATTTGTATTGTAACTGCGCGAAACGCAGGTAACTTTAATAGTGTATATGTAATTGAAGTAAAAATAACTAGCCAAATATTTGATACTGCAAAAAATAGAAAGTAAGTCATTTTAAATGTGTAAAAAAATGAAGTCAAATTATATAAAGAAGTTCACACCGCGTCAACAGGAACCAAACCCCATCTAATAGGGTGATTCTTTTAAACAGGCATCAGCTTTGTGCATCAACAACATGTAATTAAAATAAAATAACTTTATGCACTTAAAAAAATTAAAAGTAAATTTTTAAAGTGGACATAAATAGAAGTCAATTTATCTAAAGAAGTTCACACCGCGTCAACAAGAACCAAAACCGTATAAAGTATTTGGGAAGCAGGGAATCAGCGTGAAGGCTGTGGGGTTGCCTTTCCATTATGTTTCACAAATTTAAATTAACACACCTATCACATGGAAATTGAAACCTGAACTGAAACTTCAATGAAAGCTACTTGAGGAACAAGCTTATTTGCTTCGGTTAGTATGAGCCGCGGTTTTTTTTTTTCTCTCTTCTTTTTAGACCTTACCTTATATGCGAAGAAAAACTATTTTTCTTATTTTAGAGTAAAAGAAAATTTTTGAAGAATTTAAGTTAACAAATTCAGAAAATTTTATTTGTAAAATATTTTAGATTTTCCTCCACACCAAAATCTCGTTGGTAAAGATTTAGTAGGCGTTTGGACATAAAAATTATAATTTTTGAATAAAGTAGTATTTGGAGTTAAGTTGAAAAATAATATTTAGAATTTGAAATTATGTTTGAACATATATTTCACTCGAAAAAAATATTGTAGTTTTTTTAGCAGGAAAGAATATTGTTGAAATTTTTGAAAAAGTAGTCTTTTGAAAAACTCATTTTCGGAGGATTTTCAAAAATTTGTAAATTTTTATGGACAAATACATTTTTGAATAAACAAAATTGAAGCAAAAGGATTTTTTTTGTGAGTTTGAGTCTCCCTAAGAGCAAGGTGGGAAGTTCTTGGAGGAGGGAATGCGGGGGTCTATTTGGAAACAACCTCTTTACCCCAAGATAGGGGTAAGGTCTGCGTACACACTACTCCTCCCCGGACTCTACTAAGTGGGATTATATCTGATTGTCCTTGTTGTATGGACAAACCCGTTTGTCCGCAGAATTTTTTTTTAATTTTCAAATTTTTGTTCCTCAACGATGTGTTTGGCTATGATATTTGTAAGTTTTTTTTTGGAGATTTTTTGAAAATGAGTCTCTTCAAAAACCCAAATGTGAATTGACCACTTAAACAAAAAATTTCAGAAAAGAAAATATTTTCGCTCATAAAAATGTAATATTTTTTTAGTGAAATATAATTTTAAAATTTAAATACAATAGTTCAACTTAGCTCTAAATATTACTTTTTAAAAAATTTATAAGTTTTACGTCCAACCACTTACTAGCTGTGAGCACGTGATTTTTGCCTAACATGAATTACTCCCACAAAATCAAAACAAAAATTCGTCTATTTTTACGATGTGTATTTTTGTTGAATTTTCGTGTTATTTCTGGTAATTGTTTGCATTTGTATATGCATGATTATATGTGTTTAAATTAATAAAAATACAAAAATAGGTCATATTTACATTTTGATCTAACTTTGCAATTAGGGGTAGTTTAAGTTTATTTTTTTGCAAAATAAAATCACAAAAATATGTATTTTTGCTTTTCTAGTATTTAAATGCCTAATTGTTTGATTTATATTTAATTGATGTTTAAATTGAGTGTGTTATTTGTTCATATAACCTAATTAGTATTTCTTATAATTTAATTGACTTTGTAGTGTAATTAGAATTTTTGTTTTAATAAATTGAGAATTAAATAAAAGAGAGAGGAAATCAAATTTGGAGCTGAAATTCAATTTAATTCACAAGGCCCAAACGCCCCAGCCCAAACTTCCTTACCCAAAACAACCCCATTTAATTTAGCCCATGTGATCTCAACCGTTGGATTCATTTGATCCAACGGTTGGGATTATTTCGTGCATTTTGAACCCCAAAACCCCCAAACCCTTTGTCACACGCCCCATTACCAATTCCCGTCCCCTTTTCGTCTCCATGAGAACAACAACACCAAAGACCGAAACCCTAACGCCGCCCCCCTTCTCCACCGCTTGAAACCCGGCGGCCACCATCCCAAACACCACCAAATTAACACCAGTTAATCTCCTTAACCCCCTGAACACGAATCCGTCATCAGTTTGGCTCGAATCAACTCGGGTCTTCTCGAATCTTCACTTGAAGATTCGAGCCAAAGCCCAATCCATACCAAATTCCCCCAAACTCACCCCATGTCATCCCTTGACCTCCCTCATAGCCAAACGAACATTGATTCCCTTCAAATCAAGGCCAAACCATGCAAACCCCAAAACCGAGCCCCAAGAACCCTAGCTTTGAGAATTAGAGATTTTTGTTCAAATTAAAAGGAATTGAAGTCAATGGATTTTAATTGATATGTTTTCATTTGAAAACATTTCAATTAAAGTCCATTCAACTTCAAAAAATCCGAGTCCAAGTCCGAACGACCCAAAGAGTGTTTTGATTCTCGTCTCTACTGTTCGAGGTAATTTTCTTCTGTCTTTCTTCTTTGTTTTTATTTGTATTTGTTTCATTTTGTGTTAATTTTTGTTTATTGTATCCGTTCATTGCAATTCTCTGTTTTTCTCCATCTCTTGGGACCGTTTTATTTGGTCGATTTGTTGCTTCTGATTGATTGATACGAATGTTGTTGCTATAAAATAAGAACTCGATTCGATATTTCGTCAAATAGACAATTCTTCATTTTGAACTGTTCTAGCCGAGAATTTGCTTAATTCACTGTTTGTTTTTGAGATTGATTATCGTAATTGATTGATTGTTGTTCGTTGATAAGTGTGTGTATTCGAGTCGATTTTTGAAGTCGAATAGCAATTCTTGCTTCTTGAATTTTTCTTCTTCTTCTCTTGGCTTTAAGTGTTGAAGAATGAAAAAATTTGCTCATCGATTGTGTGTTAATGATTGTTGTTTGTTGTAATCGATTATACGAATGTCGTTGATTAGGTTCGTCGTTTCGTTTGTTAGAACACTAGAGTTACAAATCCGGCATTGGCCGAGATTCATTGATTCACTGTTGAATTGAATTAAGTTTGTTTGGTTGATTTTAGTTTATAAGTTAACTGTTAATAGTTGTTTTAACTTAAAATCTGAAAGCCAACAATAGTTTGTCTAAGAGGTGTAGTGCACATGGGAACTATGTCACATGTTTTGAACAAAAGAACAGGCTTGCCAATACACCTTTTCATTTTAAAAATAGGGCTGGACAGAGAGTTGTCATGATAGTTCTTAGTGTATTAAACCCTTGTGAATGCTCTTTAGAGCTGGAAAAACAAAAGGCACATGGGAGGATGATTTAGAGGTTCAAAGAGAGGCATGTGCAAGGAAGATTGGACAGGTTTTGAGGGTTGTTTTTCTTTGCCTATAAAAGAAAGAGGCACGGGCGGAATAGAGGGGGGTCTGAAAAGCTTGAACCTTCTGA